>VWZZ01000183.1:257431-306058 GCA_013399095.1 Psophia crepitans
CATTTCCTCTACAGACCAAAAAAAAAAAAGTTACCCTCAACGAAGATGTCCTCAGACAGAAGCTTGTTAAACCAAACCAAACCATGTGTCACTGCACTGCTCACATACCTCATGGAAACTGCAGTACAAGGGCCTCCCACTCACCTTCCAACATCTGGATTGGAATATAGCTTTACAACCACCAGATCCCCCTTCTACTTCTAGCCAGATCACAAGTCTTACATGTTCCAACTGTAGCTTTCTTCAAGGAAACATGAGCAGAAGGCTCTTCATCTATAATTCCCATAAAGCATTTATATCTGGAACACAGTTGTATCTAATCCTGCTCCTACCTCCAAAGAAACAAAATCAAAAAGCGTCCTTCCTGGAGGCTTTGTGAAAACTGTTATTCACTAGCTCTTCCCTTCCCAATCCAAGATGGAAACGATTGCAGTAAACCTACATCTTACAAAATGGGCATTGTTCTTTTCTGTAATTCATGGCTAATGATTACTAGGTTCAGTTTTAAAGAAAGTATCAAAGAAAGATGCTCTAGATGAAGGCTTAGCTGTTGAAAATGTTGGAGTTTCAAAGAAGTCCCCTTTTAAATTAGTGAAACTCTATCAAAGGACTTCTTCAGCTGCTAGAGGGAAAACAGCATGATGAAACTTTCAGTTTGACTCATAACTCTATCTGAACAAGTCAAGGTGTCCCAGTGCGTTTTGACGTTACTTACACAAGGCATGAGAATGACAAGCCAAAGAACTAGCTAGCTGGTTTTCTCTTCAAAGTTCATCCTCAATGATTCAGACATTTACTTAACAGTTATTTAAGCTCTAACATTCAACTAGTTCTGTGCTCCATGCAGTGTAAATCAGACTTGGAGAATACTGCAGAAAAGCAGTACATCATCTTTACATCTGTTGACATGGCAAGCTTTGATCTTTAGGTCTGCCTTAGGCTAGGATCAGGAAGAAGGGAGCAAAGCCAGAGCCTTTTGTTTCACTGGGCCGTTTTGATTCAAGCTATAGGGATACACTGATACACTCTTAGTCACATCTTTCCATCTATCTGCAGTGCCAGTTGGACAGAAATGAGAACAAAAAAAGTCTTATAATTTTTTGCCCAAGTATCATTGAAAACCCTCACTTGAAAAAATCCTTAAAATAAAAATCAAATATAAGATAAAAACCAACAACAGCTTAAGATGGATTACAGCAGAAAAAGAAAAATGAGAATGTGCTCTTCAGGTGAAGTTTACAGTGGGGATTGGGCGTACTCAAGTTTGTAAGTGTGTCTTCTCTGTGTATTTAAAACAGATGTATTTTCACAAATGTGCTCCCAAGGAGCTCTCAACTGCTACAAAATGTACATGCATACATTGCTTTGCAGGCTCCCTATGAACAATTTGTGTTGAGTGTCTGAGACTCAAGCTACAATACGTAGTTACAGCGATCACTACAGTTATGGTCCTGTTGCTTTTCAGAGTTCCAAAGCCCTTTTTTCCCCAATGTTCTTCACAATGCCCTTGTTGTAAATTAATTCAGATTGTCAGATAAAACTTTTCCATTCAACAAATGGTCACATACCAGCATCTTTCCATGAGAGTTTTCCCAGCTAGTGGGTGAAAGACAAAGTGAAACAAATTTAGGCAACGAAACTCAATTGAAAGCCACCCAACACAGAAACAACTGGACTTCTTGGAAGCCATGTGTTTCAGCTGTAAAACGTCTCCCAGTGCCTATGCAGACAGGTTTACTGGGATAACAAACAGCAAAAAACCAACAACAAAACTCAGCATTTTAGGGCAGACTTTCATGGATTTTAGTTGATACATGAGTACTAGTTTCAATACAATTTTTCACTGCAATTTCTGCTTCCAAATCCCTTAGGCCCATTTTTAAACTCTGCTGAATTACTACGGTTGTATATGCTTTCACCAAACAACATTCATATAAAGGCTGCAATACCCAACAACTGATGAAGTGTTTGCAAACTTAATCTCCATTTTCTTAAAATCAGGCATTGCTATGACAACCTACTACCACCACACCACAGCTCCAGCAACGCAGGCTGCAGGAAACACTATTCATCTATCTCTACATTACTTTCCTCTGTATTCTGCCATCAGATTTCCAATTTCCTGTCTCACTTATTTTGAACCCTTGCAAATGCAATTCAGCTGGTGTTTTAATTTTCCCACATCTAATGTATTATAACCCTTACTTTACTTTTTCACAGAAGAAACACCTATCACAGTCTCTAGCATAGGATCTTCAGGTGCTCTTCTGAACAAATATCACAGTAAATCATCCATTTCAGCTTTTAGCAACATTAAATTCATTTATTAATGACCTCATTCAGGTTTTCCAGCAGCCCAAATGACCCTTGACTTGACTGTAGATTTCTTGTGCACATTTTTTTTTAATATATTTTGTATATTTAACCTGGTTTCTCATGTATCATTTTCTACTTTTCCTTCCTGAACTTTCTATATTTCAATCAAGTTTTCCTGACATATCTTTTTATTAACTTTCTCCTTCAGTACCGTACACTTCAAATAAGCCAAGTTTTATTTATACTTCAAATACACTTCCTTTGTTTTTTATCAGTTAATTAAAAAAGACAAAACCCCTTTCTTCATCTCAGTGTGTTTTTCCCACCTCTTTCATACAGTGGATCAGACTACTGACAGAACATGTTTAGTTGAAAAACTATTCCTTTGAAAATTGAAGCCCACAACCAAGTTGAAAGGGCTTTGGAGAACAAAATTCATTTGAAGGTCCATGAAAGGCAACAGGTTAACATTAAAAAAAAAATTTTAGAGATCAAGCAACAATGGAGGACACCAAAGGGAACACAAACAATGTCCAGAAAGGATCTCAGAGATGGGGAAAGAAACATCCTGAGAACAAGGGGTTCAAGTTGCCAACATCACAGGAGTAATTTCTGCTGGCTAAAAAGCTGTCACCAATGTAAAGGCAACCATAAAAACAAAAATAAAGCGTATATACACAACCATACCCTACCAAAACATAAGAAAACAAAAAATGTTTATTTCGAACTATTTAAATCATATTCAATGGGTAACATGGTTCAGCCTCTAGCCCCCTGCTTCATCACTCAGCCCTCATTACTGTACTAGTTACCGTAGAGAACACAATGGCAAATTACTGGTTTATTGCACAATGTGGACGTCTGCCTATTGAGTATTAGAATGAAAACCCACCCACACAGATTTCGTGTAGGACATCAAACAGCCATTAAGGAGAAAGAGAAGGCTCACTTCTTATTAAAATTTCCTGAACTACAGTGAACTAATTTTAATGGTTCTACACCATGTTAGCAATCCGTCTGCAACATCTAGTCCCCTTTAGTAGCAGTTTTAGAAATATATCCAGTTCATAATATTTTATTAGCCTATATAAAACAAGGGATTCATCTGTTCCAAATATCCACTTACGGTTATTCTTAAACCAAATATTTTATTAGTGTTTTAAGCTTAGATTCTTACAATTTTGCAAAGAAATCATGTGTTTAAATTGTTTTATGCCCTCAGCAATACCAGTACATAACTTTTATGAGCAATGTGCATTCCTAATTGCCCTCTTTCTATCCTCACTTCACAATATGATATTATTTATATTCTGGTACTGATCCACTAGTCAATGTACCCCAGGTATCCCAGGCCACAGAGAATAAGCCTGTTATAGCTGTTGATTGAGAGCCTTTCTCTTTAGCTAAGCTGTATACATTCTTTTTTCTCCTGGAGATCCTCTATGACAGTAGAAAATAAAATAAAACCCAATTATTTTAAAGACAGAAAGACAGACAGAAAGACAGACAGAAAGACAGACAGAAAGACAGACAGAAGGAGAAAAAGAAGCCCACCAACAATACAACTTTGACTGCAACTGCTGAAGCAGTGCCAACGACTCCAGAAGGACTTGCATCTACCTGAGTCCTCATATGCAGATCAAACCAATTACATTTTGAATTCCTCAATGCCTGACATGCCACCTTCTTAAATATAACCAGTTCAGGTAAAACAAAATCTTGGGCCAGTCCACCATTGGCCTTATATAGGCTGAACTGCTTTTCATTTTGCCAACAGCTTGCGCATCTGAAAGCATACGAGTCAGAGAGCTCATGCTGTTGGCAGTTCTTAGGACTTCCAAAAAAAAACCAAACACCTTCCTATTACAAAGGTTTAAGCAAATCCTTGGAAGCTACTGCATTGGACTCTTTGCCAAATGTGGCCTATACATTGTTTGAGCAGTTTTCTCCCTCCAGCCCTTATCTAACCTCTTCTTTCAGTCTTTGCCATCCTATATGCCAAAGATGTCTGTAAGCTTCAAAGGAAGTGTAAAGAAGGGGTAGCAGGAAAAAACATCCAGGAATGGAGTATGCTATTTGTGCCCAGGGGGTCCAGCCTATCTGCACAGACCTGTCTGACTCCAGTAGATGTGTTTGTTCTTCATGTCATGTGACAACAGAGCAGAAGAAGAAAATATCATACTGTACTAAAATTTTAACCTGTACCTGCTGGGCTAGAAATCCGAATGATATAGTGCAGGTTTGACAACAATGTCTGAACCCACACTGCTTCTTGGGGCTCTTGACAAGTTCCTATCCAGTATCTTAAAGCACCATCAACCTATTGTAATATCAGCTTTATTTGAAGCAGTTTTAGAGAGATGGTAAAGCACGTTACATGAGACTCCAGTCAACAAAAAGGCAGACTGAATGGAGACCCTTAGACAGGCAAGATGAATACACAGTTGTAAAAACTATCAAGATATTAAATAGCAATGATCTAGGATCATTCTGTGTGCATTTAACTCATTTCTGATGAGAGTAGGTTGGGAAAACAAATAGACCATTTATTTACCTATACAAGAGTGCTTAGTAAAGACATGATGAATATAGCTATCTTAGCAGAAACACTTATGACTCTATTGCATTAATATGACTAGAAACTCATTTACTAAATGCAGTTGGTATAGAATATATCTTCCCATTACGTTTTCACTTCCTTATACAATCAAAAAAAATTAAGAGAGTAGAAAGGGGTGGTTACACAGTAAGAAAAAAAAGGAAATAGGTTGTATATGGTATTCAATCTACAAAGGAGAGAAGAGGTAAATTCTTGTTTTCCTTCTGGCACAATGTTTTATTGTAGGACAAAAATTCAACACAAACATGAAAATCTCTCACTGAAATGGGTCAACACTGTTCATGAGAACCACTAAGTCAAAAAAAAGAGATGATAGAGAGTGCAAAAAGAGATTAAAGCAGGGATCCAACTCAAGTTAAACAATAATTTTCTTACCTAGACAGGATCAGAAGGATGACCTCACTGTATGACGACATCTTACTATACCAGATGATAAAATAGTACACTGTACATCTTGGAGAGAAGAGATTCACATGTTGCTATGCCTTCTTCAGCTATGGTCACCTAAAACATAGAAACCAGCATCTCAACGAACTATGACTGGATTTCAGTGAAGAAAAGATCTTAAGAAAAAGTAGCAAGCAATTCCAAGCTTCTCCCTAAAATTTAATCTATCTAACCAGCTGTTAACTCTTGTTTCATTCACAGAAGCAATTAGGACTGACGTGCTTGTACCAACATGCATTAGTATAAAATTTTAACTGGAATAAAACAGCTCATGATATTTCTGGCACATCAGAGTTCTGACAAAGAATTGGTGTATTGATACAATTCACTCTTATTCCTCAGACTTCAGTGCAAACCATGAAATTCAGAGTGACTTTTTAATACAGAAATAGTAACAACTGAAGCATATTTATTCAGTGTTGTCTGTAGCACTGTCTGGGCTTCACACACACAACCACAGAGAATTGTTCAACTAGTAACAACCTTTCTTGGAAGACGGTATGAGATCTTGGAAAAGTACTCAGCTAGATTCGTGAGCTTTGAACAAGACATTAGTAGCAGTGACTTCAGTAGAACTACACATACCCTGAATTTTTACATATGTTAATTGTTTTATGAACTGAAGACCACACATGATATTTTCCAGTACACTGTTTTACAAATCATTCTGTCCAAATACTAAGCATTCCCAATATACTTAGACTTCGTCCTGCTGTTTCCACCAGAGAGGCTAACTCTGTTGGCAAAGGTTTCAGCCTGATGCACTCCTCATCCAAACAGCACTCCCACCCAAGCCAACAGCAGTGCTCAATGGGGCAAAGGCTTCATAATACATAAGCACAGCACATGCCTTAACTAAAACTGTCCCAATGGTGGTTTGCCATGTATACCTCTTTGCTTTCATCCATTATTATCACATCCCTGATGACAAACTGGATGGACAGCATGTATTCAAGCAGGGTTTGCTATGGATGAATATGCAATGTGTGCTCCTTTACTGCTGGGTCCTTTATTAAACTACCTGAATATTAGTGGCCCGAAATTGATATGATTAAGGTTTAATGAACTACTGATTAGCACTAATGAACACAACTGAACACACATTTTATTAAATGATTTGTCTCTTTTGAAATGAAAGTAATGTTAGGCCCATTAATAAAAATTATTTGGGTCATTTCTGAGCAACTGTTCCACTCCTTGGAGAAAAAAGAGAGAAATCAGCCAGTCTGCCATCTGATTAGTGTTTTGGCAGGTCTAACACATCAATAGTCAAGGTTCACAGGCTGTATTTTCTAGGCGTAGTAAGGTCAGAGGTAAAAATTAAATAAGTTTCTGTGAGTGCTTTTTGACAGGAGAGATATGTCCTTATGACATGGCAGAACCTGAAATTATACAGCATACAAGAAAGGGGAGGACTTCGTCTCCTAGTTCTAAGTAATACAATAGGTGTGACTGAGAGAAAGATAGCATGCACACACACACAGAAAAAAAATCATCCCCACCACACACAACCATCAAGCATAATTGAAAAGATATTATTTCATATTATTGCATATTTTCTACATCACCTTCTAGCTGAAAGCATTTCAGAAGCACCATGTACCAATATCTATCTATCCATCTACCGCAATATACGGCATTACATACAGCCTGAAGGTTTAAAGATGGAAACGGTATCCAACACTCACTTTACAGAAAGACTGAGGAAGTGTTAATGAACAACTGCTCCCGTTAGGAGAGGGTAAGATGGAGTTAATTGTCTTAGAGTCTGAAGTCATAAAACATCCATAAATACTCTTGGATCTATGATGACAAGTGATGAGAACATCACTTCTGGTTTCTATTTTAGAACCCTATGTCTCACAGTATCCAAAATGACATGTCAGGTTATTAAGATATCATTCCAATTAACAAGCAAGATTGCTACCAACTAGTTGCCCCCTTCCTACATTAACTCAGTTGTCCCCAGGAGAATTTCTTTCCAATTATTCAATCAGACATGATGGAGGAAGGAGTGACAAGAACACAGCCCAGGGCAGTGCTCTTCAGAGACTGCATTATCTGCTAACAGGTAACATAAATAGACACTGCACCTCCAAGCACTGAAAAATTTACTCTTTTCCTTTCTATTATCATAAACACTAATATTTGTCATTTCAGCAGCAGCACAGCAACCCTGAAGTAAAACCAGTATGTTTCTACATGAGTTCAATATCTCCAAAACGCATTATATTTAAAAGCCTGATGATGCTGAGGAACCTGAAGAAAACCAGTCACAAATTGAAGAGTTCCTAGTATAGTAAAAAAAACCAAAACCCCAACAAAAAACACCATAACAAAACAAACAAATAAACCAACCCAAACCAGGCACCTGTTGACTTAATGGAGTTTCCTCTAGTGCCAGCTCATTATAGTTTTGAAATCATATATCCCTTTGTTAAATCAAGTCCTACTGTCAGAAGAAAACTCAGGAATATAGCTAGAGAGTCAGAGTATTGTAATACAAACCCTCTGTACATAAACAGTCAGACCCAGTATCACTCACATATTAGCTGGAATGATTAATGCAGAAAAATAGCAGCACAAATAGAAAGACTAATGAGACCTTTACAATATGATTTTCATGTAATTAAGTATAATGGGCTAAATTCTGCTTTGGATTGTTCCAAGTGAAACCAGAAGAATCCAAACGCATTTCAGTAGATCTACTCCACATCAGGAGGAGAGAAACTGCTGGCAGAATCCGACCTATTGACAATAACAACAGCTTAGCAAAACAGCTATTTTTCTCTACCATGTAACTAATCAAATGAATCAAAAAATCTCAAAATAGACTTGTTCTTAGAAACTTTGTAAGGTTTAATGCATAATGTAGAAGGAAATAGAGCACACAAGAGTGGAAGTGACCAGTTGCAACAGGCCTAACCCAAAGCCTTGGGAAATTACAGGGAATGCCCCTAGGATTTTAGTCTCTGGACTAGTTTTACTGATGAAGGGAGAGTGTTAATGGTCACCTTTCCTACCTTAGGGATAAACACCAAAGGAAGAAATTCTCCCTTTTGCTATTGATTGTTTGCAAGGCTGAAGAGGCACAGGGAGACTTGTGTAGAGAGCTTCCCTTGGGATGAAACAGAGGAACACCACTCAAGACCTCTGCACAAGAGGCACTGTAGTGGTCAGACAGCTATACCAGGAGTTAGAAAGGCCTTACAACTGCTGGCAATGGGCACTGCTGCCACTTTTAAAAGGTTTAGTGTAGGTTTCAGGATGCATCAGTGACGAAGGTGAGACTTCAGAAGGCACAATCTCCTGCAGAATCTCCTGTGATCACCCAAATGTCGCATCTTCATTAACAGCTGCTCTGTTTCCAAGAAGAAACATTTTGTCCCCACTTAATAAATAGAGAGTTTCTTCAATACCAACATGCACAATTTATGTTTGTTACCTTCCTGCCTGCTTAAGTAGACAATTTTCCTAATTGTTTATAGAGAAAACATTCACTTTCATTTGTGGATTAAGACATCACTACTTTAAAGAGTACTAAACTGAACTCAAACCTCAGTTATAGATGCCAGCTTTAATTAAAAAGCAAAGAAGAAAATGAATACATGCTTTCAACTTGCAGAAGTTTAAGCCTGGGTAGAATATGGGGGGGCGGGGGGAAAGAGAGTGCTCTTTTTATTAATTAGGGTCTTTAACAAAACCACCAATGCTAAAAATCATGTCGAATACTTAAATTAATAAGTGGGCTGCTGTTCTCTTTAACCTAAGAAAATTAGCCAAAGTATCACATGAATGTATGTGATGCAAGCATAATTTATGGAAATAAGGTTCATATATATGCCATAGACAAATTATAAAATATTAGCATGAAGGCAAGAATTTAGTATGTGATAAATCAGACTTTCTAGGGCATTAACCAACCACTAGCTGCTTAGGATCCTCTGTGAGAAAGTTTTTCTATAATAGACACTTTTTAAAGTCCAGTACTGTGTACTACCAGTGCTTCTGATGGGCTTTTGCTTTGATCCACAACTACAAATTTTTTCTAAGACCATGGTCATAATTAAGCTATAAATGAATATAACCCCAAAGTAAGAAAAATCTGTAAAAACACACCAAGACATTTTACTCAGCCCTGTCTCTGAGAAAATTCTGTTGAAAGACAAAGTAGTCACTTTTAGGGCTTATAACACAAAAGGGAGTGGCAAGGTTTATGCACATGAAAGCAGTGCTTTTATTAGTAGCTTAATCATATTTCTTTTTAATAAAAACATGGAACTGTCTTGCTATAAACTTCAGGAGATGCACATTATTTGACAAGAACAGTGAGTCTATATTTCTCTATCACGAAAAAATTCAAATGACTGTTTAGAAAATACTCCCTTGGATTTGTAATAAGCATTAAGCATCATCAAACCTATTTCTATTTAATTACGGGTAAATTAGAGGTGGTTTTAAACATCAGGAATCTGCTTCATTTTTAGGAAAGGCTTCTCAGGAGTTGGAAACCAGCAAAGACAAAACCAAAGAGTTTGGAATAAGGAATTTAAAAGAATAATTACATCTTCATTTCTGAAGGCAAAATAATGAATTCTGGATTATCTCAGCATCTTATAAAGAGATAAAACATTAAAATTATGTACCTAAACCCATACATTTTTCATGAACTGTAAAGCATGCATCCTTAACTAGTTATTCCCCCCTCCCCCCCAGAATGTAATTAAACCCAATGGCTCTTCTTTCAAGGCATGTAAGAATAATAAACGAGACTGTTAAATAAAGAATTGAATTAAAGCTCCTGGTAAATTTATTTGACAAGAATTTCCACCATGAGTAAAAAGAAAAAAGAAGATAAATATTTTCAGTTGCTCCTACAACTATGGCTACAGGAGTAGCTAGAAAAGACATGGCTAAATTTAATAGAACTATGCTCTTTTTATCTAGGCAAGTCATCTCTCCTATTTAAACACTCTTACCTATGTCAGATGATTGATGGCTGGATACCATTGAAGACACCTGCGTTGGGTCTGAGTGGCAGCCTGCAAGTCTCAGGGGACTTTTCTGAGCTTGTACCACAGGCAATGGGTCAAAATATTTACTTCAGACAACAACCATGAAACTTCATTTGCTGCTATTTTCTTTCTAATTAAAAACTCATTTCAAGGCAGAGTGGAAATAATGTGTCTGCTGTAGTTAATATTTAATCAGTAGTATAGCGTGCCAACCATGTATCCTTTGTAATAGCCCAGGGTCAGTGCCCTGGATCCCACTGGGATGCCATATGGCTGTGTCCAGAAGACTGGAAGCTACAAATGACCCATCATGGGTTGAGTGATAGTATGAATCAATGAGGATACTAATTACTGGGTTTGAAGAGCTGACTCATCCGCTGTGGGAGTGAACATTATCTTAACAACCTTGAGTGTTTCACATCATAATACACTATGTGCTATTATCAAAAGAAAATAAAGCAAACCAGATTCAAATTAACCAAGTTTTTCTAGTCATTTACTGTTAAATAATTTAAATATGATTTATCTGTATATAACGCAAGCATGATGCTTGCATTGGTTCTGCAGCCCAAGGATAACATCATAAATCAATTCTGGTTTGGTTCTATCTAGAACACAGACCCCCAAACACCCGTATGCAAACTCCAGCTTTTCTTACGCAGTTACAAGAAGAGAATTATTTCAAATCTGTTTCGGCAAACGGAATATTACTCTCAGATTTCACAAGGACCTGGACTAGATTTCAAAATACAGGAACTGGGAAAGCACTTCGGTGTACATTCCACCCTCAGTGAGAATACACGTGTCTATAATAAGGCACCTCCTGAACGACAAGCCTGGATTTGCTGCTCATATGTTCAGCAAACCTAGAAGCCTATCCATAAGCTGCCCTCTAGAGAGCATAGCATCCCCCTCCGCTGTGCTCTTCCAGCAGCTCAGTACTTTTTCCCAGTATGTTAGAACTCCTGATAAAAGCTCATTACTGTTTCTGATTCATTACTGATATCTCGGAAAGTAATTTGCTCTGAAAAAGGGACTGCACTCTGGAGAGTGCGGGATACCACCTTTTGCAGCAGGATGTTAGGCAGATAGGATACCATCAAATACATCAAGGATCTTTGTGGAAGGGGAAGCTGTAAATAAAACTAGTTTAAGCAAATCACAGTTGAGAACAACTGTTCATTTTCCATTCTCATTTTCAAGCCAACGCTTAATTGTTTAACCAGAATGAAGCTGGAAGCAGTTGCTGCTCCTGAAGTCAATCGTATGACACAAGCTTACGGTTTAAAGACCACGCACAAAACTCAGACTCGAAGAGCATCTCACAGGCAGACCCTTCCTTTACAAAGACTTAATTTTCTTTTTTTCTCATTAGTAGTGGGGCAGTTTGTCTACTGCACAGAGATGGCTCAACTCAGCGTGCAATCTCCAGCAGAAAAGAGTTGGTGTAGCTTTAAATTTTGTCTCCCTCCATTGCAGAACAGACTGCCGCTAGGCCTGCGCAGCGCACGGGCAGGCTTCAGGTTCGCACAGTGAACGTGGGACAAAACCAACACTAGCCAGCAGAAATCTGGTAGCGAACGGGCCTCCACCGGCATATTCTGCTGAGTTGCAGAGGTACCTTGGGAGAGGTACGCGGGCTGGCTCTCGGACTCCGTACCAAGCAAAACGCGCTATCGTCCGCCGGCGCTGACTCCGCGCCTCGCTGCCGCGGGCCAGAGGGACCCTTGCCCACACTTGCTCGCAAGGGTAGGTAGGGCCAGCGGTTCCATCTGCGGGTCAGACCCACCAGCTCTGCCTCACTTGCTCCTCCGCCTTTGCCCGGCTCCTGAGGAGAGCCAAGAGCTGACCCGGGACAAGCCAGTGCGGGTCTTTAGTCCCCTCTAGTGGCTAAACTGCCTACACTGCTCCGAGCCGCCGCCTCCCCGTTAACTCCTGCCTGGGCCTTCGGCTGGAGCCCACACCTGTAACCCCACACAGCCCACTCCTGTGGGTGAGCCGTCCCAGACGGGTTGTTCTGTTGCCAGCCGGCCCAGGCTGCGCCAGCAAAGGCTCTCCGCTCACACCACCCGCCCAGTGCGGCCGGGAAAAGGTGCCACCTCAGATGCCTGGGTGGTGCTTAACCTAAGCAAGCTGCTTTCCAAAAAAAACATTTGCAAGACATGGGTAAACTATATTAAAAATTAGAAAACAATCAGTATAATTATCAAGAAGTGAGGAAGTGTTTTAAGACCTACACATTTCCATAAGCAGTCCAGCCGCCTAGCGCTGCCGGTCTGAGTTCCTTCAGGAGACTTACCAAATTGGGAAGGATTCTGCATTTTTTCCTAGTAAAAAAGATATCTCCTTCTCTTGCTTTTCTTTCAGCCACTAGAGACTTCAGTTCTGCAGCTGGACCCAGGCCAAACTATTAGTCTCCGTGAAAAACAGCAACGATTTCACTGACACTCCACACTGGAGCAAGTACCACGGACTAGTTTTGGGACTTTCATCGTTGTAAGTCATGAAGCAAAGGGGCTTTCTACTCAGCCCAGCTCTGGGAGTTGGGACACTGTACAAGAACCTCAGATCTCTCCTACTTCTGGCCCGGCAAACCACAGAGAAAACCTTGAAAACTTCTACAGACTAAAGAAATGGAATCAAATAAAAAGAAGTAGTACTGTACTTAGGAAAATAAACAGACAGAAATTGACATTGAATTTTGTATTCTGTCATTTTTGTTGTTGATAGTTTAGACCTGTAGATGATGATCAGAATCAGCAATACTGGGTAGAGGGTCAGTTTCAAGGTGAGCAGCATCAACACTGCCGCAGTCCAAACCAGTGAAGTCACTGGCAGAGAAAAGATAGCAGAGTTATTTCCTTTTGAGTTAGATATATGGACATTCTCAATCATTGCTGAAGTAGCCTTTTTCAGTTTTGTTTTTTAAACCAGAGAGTAAGTATAAGTACACAGCATACACATATTCTCTATGCTTCTCACACCTTGTCACCGATGCTCTATCAAGTAAAAGAGAAATTAAAACACTGGGGAGGTCATCCTTCAGGAGCATGCACAGCTCTCATTTAGCCCTCAGTAAACAAACAGATTAGTTATGGGGGAAGGTGGGCAATCTACAGCATCCCAGGTACTTCTGTCTCCGACCAAGCTGAAGATTGTGTGTCTGTGCGGAGTAATACAGCACAGCAGTTTCCAAGTGGCCTTGTAGTTCTTCACTGTGCTCTGCATTTGGTGGGCATTTTTTCATTTTACACATTGTTCAGAACTTGCTGCAGTGATTTCTGAAGTTACATAACTGTGTCAGATGCTCATATGAACGACAACTATTCCCCTGGCTTTATTTTTCCAGAAATCCTTCCGGCATTGCTTTTCACGGAAACACTCGTACAGAAATAGCTGCAGGGGAGCAGTAGAACTCTGCCTCTAGGCAGAATAAAGATAATCTTTTAACTATCAGACTGTTATTAATTTATTCCTATATTGCTATGTGATACATTGCCCTGCTGATTCTATCAGATGATGTGAGGCACTGATTTTACCTATCTAAGCTTCAAAAAAAGCAAAGACAACTTATTTGTCTTTTATATTTTAATGACATTTCATTTCCCCAGCACCCTGTTCAGTGTTAACAGTCCATATAAAAGCTCATTCTCATTATTAAAACATAAAAGAAGAGGAGGAAAGACACAGAAGGGAAAGATTGCAGCATGGTCATTGCTCTGAGTCTCATCTAGATTTACCAGGTGTTTGACCAAGCTGAATTTGAGCAGCATGTTACATTACTGAAGGTCTATAGAGAGAAATGATTATCTCAAAGCGCATTGTAAATGTTGAGGGAATTCTACAGAAAGACATCCCTGTGAAGAAAGAAAGATGATTCCTTATTTAATCAATGAAGGGAAAAATGGAGCACAGAAAGGTTAAGTGACTCATCAAGGTCACACAGAAATGGTTGATTTTGCTCACAATAAAACTTGCTTTACTGTTAACAGGAGTGAGATTAGACCAAATTCAGAGACAAATTTGGCGTCAAACCCAGATTGTGGATTAGCAGCACTGACCTTTCCACCATGAAGGCACACTTCTTTCCAAAACAAGAATTCCTCTTGGAAGGAGGATGATTTGTCTCCTTTTCTACCCAGATATGAATACCTCTATGCGAGACATGCAGGTGATATCCTCTATATACACACATTGACTGTATTAGGCAATGAAATACTTACATCAGAGCAGCATGAGGTTGTATAAAACTACATAGTTTATTATTGCTGTTATTATTTGCCCAAACAGTAAAGTAACGTTTCAGAGGAAGCAGAACTACTTTTTCAACTCTGATGAATAATAGTCTGTAAAGTAGGGAGAAGAGCTAGCGTATAAAAGAGGAAAACAGAGAACTCTTTGGCAATGGCAGTCTTTCTTTCACATCTCATCATGAAAACTAAATTTGCATTTCAATACAATATTTTTGTCAAAGAAAAAGGTGAGTTTTCTTTTTATATTTAAAGTGAATCAACAGTTCATTTTAGACTGAATGAAACCCTCCAAATGACCTTTATGTTTGTTCAGACTGATTTGCTAAGATGTTTCTGTTCTGAATCAAATCTTCACCTCTTCCTTTGATTTTACAATTTGGCTGGTGAACTGAAAAAATCCATTCATCACCTAATTTTATCATGATTTTACAAGACGAGGAACTGTAACCCAGAGAAATCACGTGAATTCTTCAAGCCAGCACAGGAAGTCTGTGGCAGAGCAAGAAATTGGATCAACTCAGCCAGACCTGTGCTAATGCCATCATGCTTAGATCATCCTTTATATCTGTGCCAGCATGTCTGCAGCATTTTGTTTAGTTGCAATAGATGAATCAAACACATGAACTGAAGTGAAACGTGCAGAATGATGTGAACAAAATAAGCTGCTTTTCCTGACAGCATCCATTAGATTTGGGAAGAGAGGGTGGAAAAAGAAGAATCACAGCAATGACTCTCTGTTTGATAAAAGATTGCCTGGTTCTGCCAGATACCAAAGGTAACTATGATAAGAAACATCCCACTGCTCTTGCAGCATGCATCTGCCAAAGTAAGCTGGTTCGTGCCCAGGTGGGGTGGGAGAGTGCACGCCCCAACTGTACAAAGCCATGTATCCATCCTGAGTAGGCTCAGCTCCCTGAGCAAGAAGCACTCCCAAAGGTGTTCAGCTATCCAGGTTAACATGATCAGATTGGAACAGGTACTTCCCCACTAGCTTTCTCTTTCTTGTGGCTATTGCTGTTGTTTCTGCATCACTTTCCACTACAGTCAGGATGTTTCCGTTTCTCTTGCAGCTTGAAATAGAAAAGCTGTTTGGGATTTCTTTGCACCAGGCCATGTCAGGGTTAATATTCCACTGCTGCTCCTTGCCCCATTTCAGTCTGGTTAAGTTATCGGAGACTTCTCTACATGCCACGCTTGTGCCGATGAAGACAGTTATGAAACATAAAAGGAGGAACATCAGAGTCTCCTGAAACAGCCTGAGATCTGGCTGCAAGTCTAGTGACACTGCTTGAAAAGATGGCAATGAAAAACAAATATACCGCAAATTCCCTAGCTATACAGATACTGCTTAAGCATATTACAGAGCATTATGTGAACTACTGCTCCCCTTCCAGTCCTGTTTTCAGCAAACATTTAATTTGCAGAGCTATAGCTCTGGATAATGTGTTATTATGTTGGTTGTTCTTATTTAGGAATAGATCCAAATCACAGCATTTGGAGCCAGCATCAGCATACCCTGAAAAACTGGGTGTGCTTGTGTGAGGAATGTTTTAGATCAACATTTTTTCAAGTTCCCTTATCCTTCTCTATATTTTAACCATGAAAGGAATCTTTTGCCAGCTTCAGGGTTCAAAACTGCTTGTACCTCAGAATGGGAATTCAAGGCTCAGCAAGCGACCCTGGGCAGCACCAAAAATCTGTGCTCTCAAAAATCACTGTGATCTCCTGCAGCATGATTGCTCACAGCAGAGTGTTGTCAAGTGGTTGGGCAACTCAAAGGGAATCATAAACTCCCATTTGGGCACACCAGCACAGCAACAACCATTTAATCCTTTTCACCACACGCATGCAGCATCGGAAAGCTTTTAGCCATGTGCAGGCCACCTCCTTCGCATTCACTCACAAAAACAAGTTCCTCCGCCATGAGCAACGCGTGCTTGGCAAGGCAGACCCTGCAAGGTTGGGGTTAACTTCACGTTAGCTTACGTGACGTTAATGAATGTTTGTCAAAGAGGATAATCAGGAAAGAAATCAAAAAGTAAAATGGGAGAAGGGCGAGAAAGCAATCAATGGAAAAGAAGGACTGAGAAAGGTACCATACCTGTGCTGCAGGGAGGTGTTCCCACCCCATGGTGTGTTATTTCAAGGTGATGCAACACAAAGAAGTCAGGACAGGGTTGGAGGGAAGGGGACTCCAGAGTAGGAAGGAAAAACAGTGTCCAGGTCAGGCTGGAAGGGAAGAGTGCCTTGAAGACCTCAGCATAAGGCAACTAACTGCCAGCTGCTTGCAACCAGTGACAGGGTAAGGAGAAAAAAAAAAAGGGGAGGAGGCAGTTTTATAAAGCAATATATCCATTTTGAAAACTGAGTTTTCGCCCCCCTGGAAATATAAAAACCTATATTTTGGGCTTCTCCTCTAAGGATATGATACAAAAAGCAGGTTGAAAGAGATGAATCAAACACATGAATGGAGATTTATGGGCCTTGTTTATGCATATTTTTTGGGTACATAACTATGACAAAAAAAAAACCCACCTATGATTGAAAACCACTATGGTTATCTCCTAAAATTAAAAAAAAAAAAATGTTTGTCTTTCGTTTAAGAAAAATACCATATTGGTCCAAGATTAACTACCACCTTTTAATGTGATCATTAATATTACCACTGCTTTATCAGGCAACTTTCTTAACACAAGAAAGAAGAGACATTATTACATTTATTTTAATTTTTAGGCAGAGTCCAAACTACCCTGGGGTCTTAAGACGAAGGAAGGGTGCCCACTAGCTCTTCTATTTCCCTGGTTCCAAGGACAGCATTCCTCCTTTTGCAGCTGGGTTGGTTTTCCTGACCATACACAGAGGCACCAGCTAGTTGAAGGTATTCTAATGGTTTCATGATTGAGAAATTTCAGCAGTTGCCTAGCAGAATATAAACGAGACCCAACCCCACAAATCCACCTGCAAATTATTAGCTTTTTGCATGAGTAAATCCATTGAAATAAGTTCATGAGTAGCCCCATTATGGTGTTCGCAGAACTGAAGCATAAGCTAGGAAACATTAAGTCAAGTGCACCGTTGGATTAGTTGTCTGCATAGCCAAGCAAAAAAAAAGTCCAAAAGTCTCTATTACTAATATTAGCAAGACAAAACCCACTGAAATAGCCAACTGCAGCTTCTGAATACAGCGACCTTGGTATTGAAAGGAAGGAAAGTGTGACCATAACAACATCAATAATTTGATCAGTAAAAAATAAAGTGGTTGTTACAAATACAGCCTTAAAAGTTACCAGAAATCTACTCATCTACCTTTCGTTACAGTTTTTTACTCTTCACTGGACCTGCTCATGCCACTCAGTGCAAGAGGGCAATAGAGACAGCATACTGAGAAGCACAGATGACACAAATGAACTTACTGTGATGGAGAAGAGAGGAATTTAGGTGGAAACAGGGGAATCTAGTTCCAGAATCTGATCATAAACCTTGATTATTTGAAAGTCTTGCATATATATTCTCTGTATCACATGCTATATGAAGACAGAGGGTAGTTTTAAATTAGATTAAGCCTGCAAAGTCCTGCTGAATATATAGGAAAATTAAGTTTTTCAGGTGCCAGCAAAAGATTATTTATGGCCCCATAAGAGTTGTGACAACTTAATTACAGACAGAAACAGTAATTCCTATAGAAACCAGCTTGCACACAAGACAGATACACAAAAGGACCAGAGCTATAGCTGAGTGGCTAACTTCTAGGTCAGACATTTCTAGTGCTTGATTTTGCAGCCTAAATAACATTCTTCAGATGTAAGAGATTTTGTATGATAATTAACGATGTAGGAATTTCTATCATCATTGCTCTCAGTATGTTGCTTCAGGAGAGATTTTCAAAACTCAGCCTCTGAAGATGAAGTGTAGTTTTTGTTTTGTAGTTTCTTTCATGCAAACTATGTCCCCAAAATGTCAGTTAACTGAACTGTCATGGAGTCAACGTAGCTGCAGAGATCATAACACAAGAGAAAGAAGGAGGCATAGACAATGGAGGAAAAAAACCCCAACCCCTAGCTATTTTCACTTGAAGAGATGAAAAATACCACAGAGTGACAGAGGTGGCTAGACTATCAAGCTCTTCAAATAATTGTGTTTTACTAGGTATTGAGCCCTAATACTGTAAGATAATGACATGTAAGTGGGACCATAAGAGCCTGGGGAAAGACAAAAGGGTAAAAGATGGGAAAACAGGAATCCTGACAGTGCAGCGCTGAGCCACCCTATTGGTGTCTGCTGGGTTCCAGACAATACAATCATATCAGTACCTGATGTTTTCAGCCCCGCTTTATTTCATACATAGAGAGACCTACTACTATCATAGTATTAATATGTTGCTCTTTACTACCTTGTGTTCACAGCTGTGGAGTAACGTAAAAAAACCACAAGCAATCATAAGACATCAAGTTACCAACAAGTAAAATAAAAAGCTCCCCCACTTCTCAGTACTTCTTTTAAAAAAAAAAAAAAATTTCAATAAAAGCTACCACCAGGATTTTGGAGGAAGACCTAGTACACAGTGTTTTAGAAATACAAGTGCTGGGATAAAAAGCTTGTATGAAATGCACGTGCCTGTACAAAGGACCACACTCCAAACTATAATGCAAACTGCTGTCTGAATCAGAGATATCATACCGTAACTCTTCACTTTTGCAGAAATGAAAAAAAAAGATGTGAAGGGGAGTATAATCGGTATCAAGTCTGTTCATCAGCTCCCGTGGGGAAGAGTTACAAACACTTTTACAAAACAGCCACTGCTTGAACCTCCCACATTTAAAGGGACTGCTCCAGGTATACAACCCACGCAAAGTTCTTCCAAAATGATCACGTAATAGTCCCTGGGGTAAATTCAGGTTGTATTTTCTGAAGGGGAAATAACCTTGTCATTCTGGACAGAGGTTTTAATCAAAAAATTAGAAATTGTGACTATCAGCCATAGTCTTTAAGAGACTTGCATATGTATGGTCAATCACCATCAATCCCATTGAACTTGTCTCAGTGTACCACGTGCAAGAGTTTCTAGAACTTCAGTTGTTGACTAGTACCTGTGCATTCTTAAAACTGAATATGTTTTTGTGCTTGCTTGAGCAACAAATTGGAGTGGTTCTTCCATGATTTGTAATGTGATTGGAACAGCTTAGGATGTGAAATGTGTATTTCTTCAGACACGTTTTGATAAGGTATATACTGGTATGTCAGCGGCTAGGTAAGGAGAAAGTGAGCGTGAGAATCTTACAATTTTTTTTCCACAGTTTCCTCATATTCCCAAGGTAGAGGTGAGGAGAGGCTTGGGTTCTGAGAAATCAGAAATACTTTGCATTAAAAAAGAAAACAAGACAGACAAGAACATTTTTAAAAATCTGTTATTGTCTTCCTGACTGAATGTCTGTATTTATTGCTTACTTCTAAAGGGGAAGCAGCACAGTCCACTTCAAACATTCCCAAGCTTGATTCGCTCATCTCACTCCACTCCAGTGAGAGATCTGTACCGTGTGAGGAGGAAGAAGAGCTGCTCCTACCTCTGCACTAGGCTGCTTACTCACACACAGGAAGAGAGCTACTTCCAACATATGTTGTCACTGCCTGTTTCTAAAGTCATTAAGGTCTACAGAGTAAGGTATATGCTTAGTCAATATGATGGTCTGTTGATTTGGTAGCAGGAAAGAAATTCGTATTCTGAGCCTCAGAATCACCTATAAGACTTCAACCTTTTAGGAACACTTTGAGGAAAACACAGCAGGGTTTTGAAATTGCTAGCCACACCCAAAGTATTAGCAGAGATGGACTGTGTTCAGTGGGAAACACGTCATAGGTATCTACTTGCCATAAATGTAAATTTGTGTAGTAAATACCCAAAGTCAGAAACAGTGAGGATTCAGGTGCAGCCAGACATCTTCCAAGCAGATAGGAGTAACAGTGGCACCAGTTCTGCATTGGAATCCACGCTGGGAGCAAAAGGACCTGAAATCTCTCTCTCTTTGTTCATAGTCTTGGAGCTCTAACAGAATCACAGTGACAGCAGCTTCATAAATTATAATACAGACACTCAAATGATCTCAAATAACTGTTTCCAAGCCTCAACCTACAGGAGGTTCTTTTCATGTATGAGACATCCCCATCCTGCTTCCACCCAAACAGTTTAATTACAGGAGTTCCCATTATCAAAGAGTTTCTTGGCCTCTGTTGGCAGCCATGAGTTGTCCTATCATTCTACTGGTCAGTTTGTTCCCCTTGTCTTTAAAAATGCCCTTAGATTTAAAGAAGAAAAGCAAAACAAATGAACAAATGAAAAAATCCCAGTAGTTTCATTTCCTTTCTAAGCTTCTCTCTTTTTTTAAATATCAAGTACAGGAAATCCCTTCCTACTGTCTAAAGAGCCACTGCTAGAGAAAGGTATTACAACAGCTTTGTTGTACCTTGCAAAGTTCTGCCTACGAGGGAAATGTGTGGTTTCTGGGATTCTTCTGACACAGACTGATTCCCAGTCAAACTGCAGAGAAAAGACAGTATCAGTAACTTTGAAAAAGAGGATAAAGGAAGAGCAGGAGTTCAGGAATGAACAGCTTTGGTTCATTTACAGCAGCTGAAAGATTTATAACAGTAGAGCTTGGAAGAATATTTTTAGGTTGAACTTTAATCTAGCAGCTGATACCATTTCAACTTTTACTTTACACCACTGTGCCTCTTGCTGCTCCCACTAAGGTGGGATTTGCTAAGCACATCATCAAAAAGCTGAAGGCCAGCCTCCTCTGATTACCTGATGACTGCTCTGGGCTATACACAGATCTGTAGGTTCACCATGGGGATTGCCACCATGCCAGGTGTGTGGATCTTGGGTGGTGATTTCTGGCTTGCATGTTCACCTGCAGTGAACCCTCCACAATAACAGGTTGCAGAACTGAGATATACTTTAATCTGAGCACAAACAAAAGAATTCTTTTTTTGCCTTATTTAAGATGCTCTACCAGATGAAAGAGTGTTCTAACAGATAACTCACTGCACAATTCCTACTTCACCAGTGGACTCTGTATGTGACCTCCTTAATCTATTTCATATTACTGTATCCCAGCTGCAAAATGGAAAAATTCCCTGTTTCAAAATTATGAGAGAAGAGAATCCATCAGTGATCGCGAAATACCCAGACGTCGTGGTGAGGGAGAACTTACAAGCACATAGACAGTAATACTTCATTTTAAAAGCTGACCTCTGCTTCTGTAGCATTCATAGTCCTTGCTCTTTTAGACTCATTCCATTTATACCTTATGATTAATATCAGTAATTTAGCATTTCTATTACTCCCTACATTATTATAGGAAATACCAAAAAACAATTAAATAGCTCAAAGAGATGTTTATTGGCTGGGATTCTACACTGAGATTACAGCATTTCGGCCATAGGTCTCTCACGCATTTAGAAGCATTTTTCCCCTGGGTTCCCCCTTCGTTGCTTTACTATATCATAATTAAAACTAAATTGCATTTGGAAAAACAAAAATGCTGGATGTTTTGTGATGCATTACTCTTGGCCTGGATTTGTTTTGCTTATTCACTCAGTAATTTGTGAAACTCAGTAATTTGTAACGGGTATCCCAGTCATTAGAGCAAATTATTCTCCTTCTACTGTATTTGCATGTAATTGCCTTTTGAAATTAATTCATTTTAATTTCTTAAAAATAATTTGTTACAGGATGTTATTTTTCTTAAGAGGGTTTAATTTCTTAAAAGAGTTATTCTAGGGTTGTGGTTAAGATGCCTATTTAGACGAGGCATCTTACACATTCACCTCAGAAATTTACATTTCATGTATTCAGAATCAGTATGTGTCACATGCTGGGCCACGCTTAAATTGTTTGTTTGGGGTAAAACAGACTCATATTTGACTCCCCTGTGAACCAGAAGATTATCCAGCATCCTTGGAGCAGTACTTACACCATAAGCATATCACATTACTTTCTAGGGAATAAGCATTCAGGGGTGGCCAGAGTTTTCACCCTGAGTATCACAGTGAAATCTTGGAAACCTCTGATTCTGGATATTCTGGACAAGTACATGGATGTTTCTTCTTTTTTCTTCTTCCCCCCGCCCCCCAGTGTTTCTCATATAATAATGTAGTTACTGCATGAGGTAATTGAAAGTACTGCTTCCCCCATTTGGAAAATAAAGCCACATTATTATGGGACAAATTTTCTAGTTGAGATGAACACTGAACCTCAATTCTCAGCTATAATCACCTGACCTGCACACCCTTCTTTTGTGCAGCTCCCACACCAGTGAAATCTAGAGTGCCCATGAAGAAGACCCTTGGATCCGTGGTAAAGAAGAAACAGCTCAACAGTTAAAGTCAGCAGTCTCAGAATCAGAGGGAATAGAAAAGCAGCTCCATCTCACTAAAAATATTCTCTGAGCTTTATTGAGACTCTAGCTAATACACAGGTTGTGGGCCCTTCCTCCCGGTGACATTAACACTTCTATTAGAATGAGGAAAGTATTATTGTGTGATGACACCTGATGCTCTTTACACGTAGCTCAAGCTGGTGGCCTTTTTTTTTTTTTTTTTCCCCTCCAGGTCACTACTAGTTAAATATGTGTTTAGGGGAGACCTATGTGCAACCTTTTCTTTCCATGACTTCAGTAACATCAAAATTTCAGCCATTAAAGGCAACAAACTAGATTTTTGGAAGGTGACCTTCTGACTAAAAGGTAAAAAATAATAATAATGGAAATTTTCTTTCTACAATGATTCCTTTCAAAGTGATGTGCCTTGGGCTGTTTAAACCACTGAATGTCAGTATTCATCTTCCTTTCAAATCTAACTTTATCCAAACTCAGTAGATTACCCAGTAGGTTTCTATCTGTTCATGTCCTTTGGTTGTACAAAAGTCTCAGCGAGAATTTGAGTACCATAAGGCATTTTTATACCATTTACTTAAATTAGAATATGTGTATATGCACACACACAATATAATACCTCACATATAAGGCACTGGCATAATACTAAAGCTTTCGCGTATCAGCCAAAGAAAAACCACCCCCATTACATGAAGCAGTGCAATTTCATGATTCTGCACAACTCAAAACAAAGGCAAAAGAAGCCAGATAGCACATCCACAGATCTACCCCATTCTCATGTGACTGGTGAGCACAACAAGCAGTAGCTCATTTAGTTTACTTACTAGGCACTGGGAATACAATCTTGAGTGTATATAACACAGGGAAGAAGAGGAGACTGTGCTTGCAGGAATTTTCCCTCTAGGAGACAGACAGGCAGCAGCTGAGATGCAAAGCAAATGGAATTAGCACACCGCAACGTGCATTGTTTGTGGCTAGCAAGGCTGCAGCAGCTGCAAAAGCCACTGAGAACAAAAGCTGGGAAAGGGAAAAAAGAAGTAGTTCTTATATCTTACCTAATCTTCCTTCCTTTTCTCCTTTTTCCCCCCTCCAAGACAGGGGAAAAGGCAGAGTTTGCTTTTGTCAGCAGTTAGCAAAAAAAGTGGGAGGACAGCAAACAAATGGTTAGTTTTCAGGGCTTTTTTTTTCTGAATTTTATGTTTCCTAAATAAAATAAAAAGCTTTGTGGGGAGTAGACACATTGCAAATTTTGTTTCATAGAGATTCTATTTCTAGTCCAGACTTTTTTCTGAGTAGGCTTTCTCATGGATGGCAAAAAAAAAAATAGTTGGGGGGAAATATTTGTGGATGTGGCATTATAAAGAAATTTGAGCACTGAGATGGAAAGCTTCAACACATAAAGCTAATGCAGAAGGTACAGAAAGCTCCCCGGTACTAAACTTTTAAGACAGTTTTAATGCCATTAGGTAGAAATGGAGTGACTGGAGTACAACATGATCGACTGGAAATCCAGACAGAACAACGTACTAAAAAAGCGTAATGAAGGCAGCTAATAGAAACAACTACTCCACTCTTGTGAGACCCCACCTGGCATACTGTGTTCAGCTCTATGGCCCCTAACATAATAAGGGCATAGACCTATTGGAGTGAGTCCAGAGGAGTGCAACAAAGCTGATCAGAGGGATGGAGCACCTCTCCTGTGAAGACAGGCTGAGGGAGTTGGTCTTGTTCAGCCTGGAGAAGAGAAGGCTCCGGGGAGACCTTATAGCAGCATTGCGGTACCCGAAGGAGGCCTACAGGAAAGCTGGAGAGGGGCTGTTTACAAGGGCAGGGAGTGATAGGACAAGGGCTAATGGCCTTCAGCTGAAAAAGGGTAGATTTCTATTAGATATGAGGAAGAAATTCTTCTCTTTGAGGGTGGTGAGGTAGTGGAACAGGTTGCACAGAGAAGTTGTGGATGCCCCATCCCTGGAACTGTTCAAGGCCAGGTTGGATGGGGCTTTGGGCAACCCCAGTGGCAGGGGGGGTTGAAACTGGATGATTTTTAAGGTCTTTTCCAACCCAAACCATTCTGTGATAAGCAGTGTACCAGCTGATGTCCATAGCTATGTTTTCAGATACAGATAGAAAAAATAAGAACATTTTTACAACATGTGAATAGGAACACTGGCCAGATTCCTTCTGAAGGAGAGTATTTTATTTACAGAGCCCTCTAGAGATTCACTGAGATCATTCAGCTGACTATGTCGAAGAACCACTTCAGTTTAGTTTTCTCCTTCCACACTGGCAGCACATTTTTGGTTATTAGCAGTTCTCCAAGGATAATTATTCTCTGAGCAGCAAAGAAATTTCCCCTTTTCCTCACAAAAAAAAATCTTTGGGGAACAGCTACTGTCCAGAAGGTAAGAGCTCAAAGCAAATTCAAAATGGATGCCAAAAGCTGGGAACTATCTGACAAAACCACAGCTTGTGTAGGACGACAACTGCATTACTCTGTTATATTTCCACAATGCATTTCTTTCTAGCACTCCAATTTTCTCATTTTTTTCTGAACTCTAGAGAATATCCCTGTATCAGCTACAGCTCTATCAGTAAATTAAACAGTACTGGGAATGTTTACAGAAATGCTTCATTTTATCATGTAGATGCAGCCATAGTACCTAGAAAAAAGAAATAGCTGTTTCCCTATTGCTTTATGAACCTTGTGACTTCTGATGACTGGATAAGTTAATCTAAACATAAAGCTTACTGATGTCCCTGCAAGTTTTCAATTCAGTAATTAGTATCATTTACACTAAATACTCTGGGAAATGTTTCCCATCTCCTTGTATACTTTTGATAGCGGGTGACTGCACCCATATAATAGATAGGATGTACTACAATTTGAAGGATGAATATTTGTATAGTGTGTTTTTTTCAGACTGAATAGAAACTAAATAAGAAGTTGCAGATTCCAGGAGATGATGTAGCATGCTTTTGCTACAGGTATATGTCCTGATTTTCGAGTGCAACCGGGTGGAGCTAGATAAGGAAAACTGGAAGGCAATGTAATAGAAAAACCATTTCCTTCCTTGAATTCTGCAGTTTTTATTCTCATTTATCTATCACAAAATTGATGCCAGCTTCTGATTCCTCCTTTTTTACTCCAGGGCAAGCAAAGGTCTTCCAGGAAGAAGATGCTTAATCACACACTTTTTTCCATTGGTCACACACTCAGGGCTGGGGAAGCTCCGGCAGAGTTGAAATAACTCCTGCAGAGTTATTATTAAGGAGTCTGAGGGGTGACCTCATTGCTCTCTAGAGTTTCCCAAGGAGGGGAAGAGGAGAGGGAGGTGCTGAGCACTTCTCACTGATATATCCAGTGATAGGACATGTGGGAATGGTTCAAAGCTGCAGCAGGGGAGGTTCAGACTGGACATTAGGAATCATTTCTTTACTGAGAAGGTGGTCAAACACTGAAACAGGCTTCCTAGAGAGGTGGTCAATGTCCCATGCCTGTCAGTGCTTAAGAAGCATTTGGACAGTGCCCTTAAAAACATGCTTTAACTTTTGGTCAGCCCTGAAGTGGTCAGGCAGTTGAACTAGATGACCATTGTAAGCCCCTTCCAACCAAAATAGTCTATTCTATTCTTCTGATTGTTAGAACAGGCAATTATAACACACAAGCTATGAATTTACTCCTATACAGAGGCAATGACTCAGCCCTAGAGTATCTCCACTGACTTTTGTAGAGTTGCTGCCAAACTAAACCTGTGTAAATGAGTAATGAACCAATGACCTGATAAAACTTGAGGATATGCCAAAGAAGAAGTAATGAGGATGACAGATGAATTGGGCAGAACACACTGACTGCCTTGGTGTCCTGGGTCCATTCAAACAAAATACAATTACTGCAGTGAAATCAATGAAGAAACATCTGGGGAGAAGAGATATAGGCCCTATCAGCATTGTGTCTTGGGAGCTGTATCTTAGAATGCAATGACTCTAAGAAAATTTTGCGAGTGATATTGGCTAAGCCACAGCGAGTGCCACACTGCAGTAAGAAATCCTAGTGCATTTCTTATGCACTAGATACTAGAGCATGGAGACTGTACATAAGGAAATGATTTACCTCTGTTACATTCATGATGCTGATACTAGAAAACTGCATGCCTTTTTAACAGACACATTTAAACATATTATAAACATTGGTGAGGGGGTAGAGAAATGCCAGACAAATTACTTCAAGACTGGAGAAAATATTTTACAGTAGCAGACTTGGGAAGCTCAATCTGTTTACTTTAACAGAAGAAAAGATTGACAGCTGACTCAATGCCAGCATATAAATATCTTCAAGGGAAGAAAATGTAAGGTGCTAAAACAGCATCTTTAATAATAAAGTGAGGAAAGATAGATACAATTTTCAAAAAGAGAAATCAGACAAGTTAAGGAAAATATCACCCACTTTTTTTTTTTTCTTTTTTTAAAGTATGGTCAACCCACTAGAAGCAAACTACAAAGTAAAACAGTGGATGTTTTCAGATCAGGGCTAGCTATTTTCCTTGTATTCTTGTATTTTGGTCAGCCCTAAACCTGAGCTCCGTAGAATGGCAGTTAGTTGAAAGTTAATTTCTGGTGAGAGATGATATGCAAACATAGATGATAAAATGGTTCCTTCTGACCTGAAACACAGGATCCAAAGCCTGTCCCCATCCTCCATGATCATCATCCCTAATTGCCTTTGTGCTTGTATGCTCTCGAATATAGATTTCACACATCCTTTATGGGAGGCTAACTCAAGAATGGAAATTTATTATCACTTTTGAACTCTTGCTTAAGATGTCTGGAAAGAAGTAAGGATGAACCAGAAGCCCCTTCTTATTGTTTTGGAAACCTTGTTCAATAACCCACAAAAAAAAAAAATCAGTAGAGGAAATACTAAGACAACTTTAATGAGAGTTACCAAAGAAATTCTATTTCAGTGGCTTCTACATACTTTGTAAACATACTGTTTCCAAGACCTCTGTTAAACAGAACAACAAAAGCTGTAGCTAGTCCTGTTTTAACAGCATAAACTGCAGTGACAATGAAAACAGCGGCTTTTCTTTCCCCTTCGAGAAAGCAGCAATGTCAGCTAGAATTGGCAGCATACTGAAAATAAAGTGAAACCCCAAACAGCAGAGAGACGACTGTCGACATTTGCCACACCGTTGTACCTCTAGGCTTCTTTCCCTGTAATTCTGTACAAAACTTGCCAGTTTTGTGCTGCTATTTGAAAACAGGATTGGGGCAAGTTGAAGCGAACTAGTGGTTTAGTAAATTGTTCCTCTACCTTCGTTCTTGTGATTACCTTTCCAGAATGACAGCATGCATTTCAGCTGAAACATTGAAACAGTTGAAGTTTTTTTGTATGTACTCATTGTAACATTTTTATTGAACTTTTCTTTTTTTTTTTTTTAATGTTCTCTTTGCTCCTAATGCTAAACCCCACTGGTAGGAACCAGGATTTGTTAAGAGCGAACAAGGCCCTTCAGGACATTTGAGACACAAGGAATAAATAGGTCTCAGTTCTAGGCAACAGTTACTGAAAGCAGAGAATACAATTCAGAAATAAAACCACCTTGGCTGATCCAGAGATAATCTTCTAGCAGACTAACTTTGTTTCTGGCATGGTTATGTACTGTATAGGATATTATGGAAGGGCCAGACCTAGGCGCTCATGCTAGAGAGCAGTTCTACAAGTTTCAGTGGGAACTACTTATTGCATTATTTAATATTACTAAAGGAGGCATAATCAGTCCCATAACAAGTGGATATATTTTTACAGAAATAGATTAGCATTAATAAGTTTTGCAAAATTGCAAAATAAAAATGAGCATTTGAATGCAGAGTTGGGAACAACTGCATACGGAAGGAATTCAGAAGACAGAGGAGAGAAATTTAAGAAAGGCTTTCTGGTAGAGAATATAAAAGTTATGAAGGAAAGATAAGAATCCATATATAGGCAAGGGAAGCTGTAAAGGGCGCTGAAGGGAAAGAGCATTATCTTAGATTTCTTGAAGAAAAGGGCCTGGATGAAGGCCAGAACAGCAGTCTAAGGTTATTTGAGCTCTTGAACTTCTGAGAGACAAGGATAAGATAATATTTCAGTTGGAAAGAATTAGACTAGTAAAATAGAAACCTGTGCTGGAGACTAAAGAAGATTTTTGTGAAAGGAAATCAGAATCCAAATTTTATCATTAGACTTTGTGCTGGGAGACAAAGTGCCCAAAGTGCCTCTGAGAGAGCTTGAAAGATTGTGATGGGCAGGAAGCTAAGGAACTTTGCATCAACGGAGGAAAAAATGAACTGGACGGATGATCCTAAATAAGAGCATGCAAAAGTCCTTTGCATCAGGACCCTGCAAAAGGCTATCCGGTTTCAGCGCAGGGATAGCACTCAAGCAGATGAGATCATTCACGATTTCAATGAAAAGACAAGCTGACAGACAGCTCTTAAAATACAGGTGACTGAAATGTGCACCTAGATTGTGACTTCTTTAAATGATGAGTTCTTGTTATGTCCCATTAAACATCCTTTGAAATTAACTGTCTTGAGGTAATACATTGGTAAGTGACCAAGTATCCATTTAAGAATATGCTAGTAGGACTGAGGAATTCAAATTGAAAGACAGTATGGCGGAGGAGGACTCAACAACAAGGAAATAATTTATTTGTATAAAAAAACCCTGGGAGAAAGGTGCTCTTGGCCAAAGAGAAATCAGAATCACAGTAAAGACAATCAAAAGAAACAGTAAAAATAAAGATGATGCCTTAAGCACCATTAAGGGAGAACAATTGGGTTTTGACTGAAATCAGTAGAAAGAGAGGCTGCACCAAGAACTATTAAAGATGAGCCCAGAGGAACAATAAAAACAATGAAGACATCAAAACACTTTAAATCAGGTTTTTGAATTAACTGTTCTCAAAGTAAAATCAAGGCTTGCTTTAATTAATTTTTCTTTCTTCCCCTTTTGTGATAAAACTGAAGAAAAATATAGTTAATCTTTTTGTTTTTCACATATCACTTTTCTTCAACTTATTTTCAAGGGCAAAATGGAAATGTAAAAAAGTAGGAACACTGCATTTTCAAAGAAAAAATGTTATATTGATTTTTGAAACTAGAGTACCTGGCTACTTTTTGAGCTATGAAAACCAAAAATTATATCAAATTATTAAAGACGAAGACATAAGCAGGGTGGCATTAAAGAGAAAGGACACATGTTTGGAAATTTGCAAAGTTAAAGAAGCAAAGGCTTCATTTCTTGGAGGTTAGCATATAAGAATAACAAACCACAGTGTAAGTCAATGAGTGGCAAAATGCAGAATCTATCTTTTCAGCCTTACCAGTCTAAGGGATCTCTCAAATCAGCAAAAGTGCAGTGAAATCAGCTCTCATGCTAGTAGATCTTGACTTATCAGGGGTTTTAGGACGATAAGGCAGAGAAAGCTGTGTCCTGACTGACATGTGTTTCTACTTAACAGCCAATAACAGCTGCTGTAAGATAAAGAAAGGCTGTTTTACATATACCAGGGCTGGATCCAGGGTGAATCCTGATTACCTCTGTCATCCAAATGTATCTCTGGTTTTGGGAGGGTCTGGGCTGGAACGTGTAAGTGCGAAATAAATGAGAAAAGCGTACAAGGTTTAGAGACAGGGAACTCCACGGAGACAAATGGAAAGGTAATTACGCAGAAGAACAAAGGGATTTATGTAAATGTATCTGGGTATGTTAGGTGAACTTTTCAGTGACTGCATCTCCCCATGCAGGGGAATTTAACTTTTAAAGACTCTCTCTCCCCACACTCTCTTTTTAATCTTGTCTTTTTCACAGATTTCTTTCTTTAATTGTGCAGATCTTAGACCTTAAGGATGTTGTTTTCTGTTAATTATGATATACAATGCTGACATGAGGTCAGAACTTAATTAATTTCAGTTCTTTGACTACTTCTAAAAGGCAGCAGGAGAGGAGAGAAGATGAATACTTTATGTCTTCCAAAAAACCAACAACAATTACTTTAAATAAAAAGACCTTCTCTCTCCAGGAGTAACAAAAATGTAGTGTACAGAAATAGATGGCACAATTTGTGACTGTGTGAATTTTTTATGAAGATATATTTCCACATTTGCTTCTCCCAGATCATGTGAGTTACAAGCATGGTTTCTGATCAGTATCCTATTTTTGTGGCTCTGACTGCATACTGCTAATTCCAGTTTTAAATAATGTATCCTTAAGTATCATATGTTTGTGTCCTATGAACCCATCAATAGAAAAGAATATTGAATCTAATTGATCCAGTTTTGGATCCAGTTTGACAGCCACAGAATACAGCATTATATTGGAGTGTGCAATTGGTGCATTTGTCTACATCTCCACAAACCAAGAAAAAAAAATTCTGGGCCTCTGGTCTGCTTCTGTAGCAAACATTATCAATAAAAAGCAACAGAATTGTGCCAATTACATTTAGTAAAATTTTTTCTCTGAAATTCTTTCACTCTAGAAAACTAGCTTTTACAAAAAAAAATCCTGTATGTGAAACTACTTGCTTGCTTTATAATGAGAACTTGCATTTTTAAAGTACACTAGAAAACTGGAAAGTGTGTATTTTACCAACAAACAGGTATTTTCATTTTGGAGTAGTGTCATCATATCTTAGGGCACATGAAGACAGTTTATTTCTCGTTTTTGTTTGTTCCTATGAACTTGATTCTGTGATAAAGCTATGTGACTGTCATGAAGAGTCTCCAAAATGGACACCATATTGCAATTTGGGTACTGCAGTCCAACCTGGGAGACTTGGATATTAAAAAACTCAAGGCAGATGAACTAACTGGAAGGGAGGGTGTATCTTTTCCAAAAGTAAAAAAACCAAACAACCGAACAAAAAACAAACCTGCACAGAAGAGTGAGAGCATGGAAGAAACAGATAAATGCTTTTAAAACTACCTCTAGTGATGGGTACCAATAGATATATAGATTGTCTTTTCCTCTCAACCAGAAAGTCAGTGCAAAAATAATAATGTCCACAAACACATTCTCTGCCACAGTGTTATTTCATCACCTGCAGTACTGGTCCCCTTAGGTCCCTGCAGAAACCCCTGAGCTTTTATACATGTCATGGCATTTCTCTCATATTTTCTCCCTTTCTCTCTGCCTGCTTTTCTTCACCTCTCTCTCCCACTCCCCCTTCCTCTCCTATTTCTCTAGTTAAAATATCACCCTTATTGGATCTCTTTCTGCCTGCATGCTTGTGCATACAGGATGTGGGCAGTGTCATTACCTGTTCAAAATGGTATAGCACAGCTTCCATTGAAAACTGGAAGAAATGGTGGGATGGATAAGGAGAAGGCAGAGAGGAAAGTGCATCTGAGCAAGTTTTAGCCATGGCTGATGTGCAAAAACTTTGTCTGCTGAACACACATACATGGCATTGGCTGCCAAAAGGTACAGTGCCTGATGGTTGCTGTTGTAATCTGGTTGTGAGACATGAAAGGGCCCCTGACAGCAACTGCCCAACATTGTCCTTGGCCGAGGTGGATGTTATCTGCGAAGAACTAAGGATATGCACAGGCACCAGGGCTGAACGGGCCGCAAGGCCACTGGTTTGACACACGTAACGGATGTAAGCCGAGAAGGGCTCATACCTCAGGACTGACTCAGGACCTCTCCTGACTGACTCCATATCGAGGGCTGGACTGGGCTTGACGGGTGGGCGGTTTGACTTTGGAGATGACATTATGAGAACTATGACAGGACCAAATAGAGACAAGGCACACAAACTGCCCATTCAGCATTCTCAGGTAAAATCATGCCCTATGTAAATGGCCGTAAGATATGTAACAAGCTTCAGTTAAGAGCATTTATCGGTAATTTCACCGAAGAGACAAGGCATATACCTGAACTGCTCTCTCTCCCCCATACTAGAGCAATTGATATTCCCTTTGATGCCTCTCTGATTCAGGAACAAAACTTCGCATATAGCACATAAGTTCGAATGGATGCAGACATTCCGTATCCGGGGTCTGTATTCACTCCTTTCAATCAAGACCATTATTTAAGCCTTTCCATACAATTCCTAATTTTGCAATTTTTTGTTATTTTAGTGATCATCTCTAAAAATAAGAAAACAAGGTACAACTCTTCTGTCCCAAGCCAACACACACCACAAATCCCCTTCTCTTTAGTTTCCAGTCCCTCCATAACTGAGGCATACACTAATTACTGACCATAGACAAACTTCTGTTCTTTCAATGCAATAGGATAAAGGGAATGAAAATTTACAAATTTCAGTTGACAGATCTGGCTATTTTTTACTGCATTTGTCTTCCACTGGGAAAAACCCTTTTAAATCCGTAATGGTGTTTGAAATCTTTTCGTATTTCTGATAAAAATAGCCTTCCATGAACAAGTGGGGCTCGTCATAATGAGGCACATTATTAGCTTTTATAATTTCTTGCAGAAACATACTATTGGCTTATTGGAGCTATTAGAGTATAATTTCCTGAATCTAAAGACTGCTGTGTGCAGAACTGGATGGGATTTGGTTTCATTTCTTTCTTTCTTTCTTTTTTTTTTTTTCCTTCTTTTTTGATAGAACAGCATATCTGGTATTTTATATGGTCTAATTGCAAGTAAGATCATGCTCAAGAAATGAAAGTCTATGTTCAAGCTGATGTGACAGATAACCTTCAAGACCGTTATAGCTTACAAAGGGATTAGGGGAGAAAAAACTGCAAAGTGAACTTTTGAATCAAATATTTTGAGCTAGAGCTATGAAAAAGGAATCCAGCTCATTCTAAACACCATCTGTTTGCTGAGTGTACTTGCATATTTTCGATTGCTTTATTCCACAAACTGCTGAAATGTCCCTTGGTGTGAAGATAACATCTCATAATAAGCTGCTTCCATTTTGGGGCTACTGTTTGTGGGCCGTGCAGTGGTATTAGGATTACCAAACTTTTCCAGAATCTGAACAAAGCAAACAAAACCATTCGTAACACTTTAAAAAGTAGTGAAAAAATATGCTCGTCTCTGTGAGAGGCACACTAAAGGAGAAATTACAAAAATAATAATAATTTAGACTTTATGTCTCACATCATGTGTACTTACAACTTCATATTTTTCCCCAATGCCTACAGTTTCTATTTTTTGATAATTCCAAAGAACTAGTACTGCATGTGTTCTGACATGAATGCTAACATTAAAAGTTTCCTACCCAAACCATACTTTCTGTTTATTTCCTGACTTTTTAAAGACATTTCCTTTTTCTCTTCCCTTTTAAGGTTTCATTATTGATGCATACTGAGAAGTTATCAAAAAATATGTATACAGGCACCACTTAAAGCTCCAAACAGTAATCTGAGTTGGATTGTACTGTTGAAAGCAGGGATTCATCTGCTTTCTATAAAACGTAGCACGCACAGTATGTTCCCCTAAATGATAGGCATTTAAGTATGGCCTCCTGAATGCCTGTCTGTGCCAGCACAATTGTCTTCACCACAGAGAACCTCAGAGAGCTGGGGAGACGCTTACACAGAACAAACTAAAAATTATGTCCTGCATTAGCCCACTTCCACCTAGATACTATTCCCATTTCTGGCCTACAAGCTGTAACGCAGAAACATTTTGCAGACAACACTGTATTTTTCTCTGTCTGTCAGCTTCAGTCTTAACATTTTTATTCCCTAGGGTAGTAGATAATGGAGAAGGTCCTACAGACAGTACGTTGCCTGTGAACCACAGGTCAGGAATACTCAAGATCTACATTTTGAGACCTTTATTCAAAAAAATGAACCCTTACACTTTCAGAAAGTCTCAATAAAGCCAACGGAGGTAACGAACAATTACTGAGGGATATCTTTGCATTCCTGTCAAGAATCTACCTGTTTCTGAATTAACCATATCTGCTTGAGTCAGAACTACAATAGTCTAAGAGCACAGTCACAATACCTGAAACAATTCCTGTGTGAAACTGTTTTCACAATGAAAGCACTTGCAAAGCAAGAGATTGATGGAAAGTTTCCTGTCCTCATGAAGTGAATATATACATATATCAATGCAGACAAGTAAAGTAGTAATTTTATTGCATATAGAACATAACTACTGATGTATAGTGTAGTCAACTGGAACATACTGCAAATGAATGATGATGAGGCCAGCAGATAAGGAACATGTCTTTATGCTGTTACATAATCAGCTTGGTCAAGTTACATTAACTCATTGGTGATGTTTTGGGCTCAGTGCTAGTAGCAGAAAAAGCACTTAAATTATCCTGACACTTATCTTCTCCAGTTACATTAACCCATTCCCTGCTCCTTTTGAAGTTAACGTATGAACTTAATTTTTTTTTTTTTTGTATCATTATACAAAAGTTCTGAGGGAAGGGTTGCTGAATTTATTTTTTTTGTGTATGTGTCCGCTCATGCCTCTTTGCCTGACATTTTTTCTTTAGTTAAATTATTTGGGTTATTTAGTTTGTACTGGCATCTGTTGGAGCTTGAGTCCAATACAGCAAGGACAGTGAAGGTCAATTAAACCAACACTAGAAAGCTCTCAGATTCCACTATTGATAAGCAAAGATACTGAGCATTTCAGTGTACACTGACACCATCTGATCCCACCTCAAAAACAAGCCCTCACTCCCCCCTACTGACACAACACGTGCTTCTAGGCACATAGTAGCATCAGCTTCATCACAGAACAGCTTGGCCCTAAACACCTCCTGAAATCCTCATGGAAGCAGATGTCCAAAAAAGCCCCTCCAAGATCAGTTAGACACTGACATTTTAGGAGAATCTGAGGTTTTGTAACTTGTCTGTTTCAGTGCAAATATGCTACTTTTTGGTTATCCATATCTGTTTTGACTTTCCTCTCCTGATTTTCGAGTGGTACAAGTTTTTCAGCTTTGTCACTGCTGACCAAGAAGGACCCTACCAAACTTTTGGACCCTCACAGTCAATCATCTCTTGATGGAGAGGAATCTGAGACACTCTTGACCTGAGGGATGGGATTTCTCAAACAGCTTTCAGCCTTGGCATTGCTCCGTTACTTCTGAATTTAATAAGACTTTTCATTTCAAAGGAAATGGGCATAAAGTCAGACTAATGTTGAAAGCTTTAGGAAAACCTTATTCTTCATGTTACCTCTCTTCCATTAGTCTTTGAGTCAGATCCTCACCTTGAGTATACTGGAATAGCTTCATTGATTTAAAGGGAGCTGCACTGATTTCCACAGCTGAGGACCTGCCTGCCTCTATTTAAAAAGCAGTTCCTTGACCTTTTAGTGGATATAGGAGCCTTATAATGAGGGTTTAGAGACCAATTGTCCAAACAAAATACAATTGCTTCAAAGTAACGAAACATTGCCTTCAGTCAGCAGGAATCTGCTGAGACAAGTCTGACGCTGACCTGCACATCACGCATGCTTCTGAAGATCTCCATATATACTGGACCTTAAAGAGATCCCAGGCTAGTCTTCAATGAGTAAAGCCAGCTCTGAAAAGCTTTGTAGCCACATTAATGTAGGACTTGTTAGTAGACTGAAACAGCTGCCACCACTCACAATGAGCCCAAGTACACAGACTATATGGCACTGTCCTGTGCAATATAGGTATATCCTTGATGGCAACACCAAGAAATTCCGTTACTCAGAACTGGCCCTCTACAATCTCTTTGTCTTTACTCCTCTTAGGTGGATATGAATAGGCAGCTGCTAGCCTATGTAGTTTCAAACTCTTTAAATACACGTATCATCACTGCACCCCATCAGCCTTGCCCTTGCAACACAGGTCACACAGCAACTGGGAAAAAAACTCATACTAACCCCTCCCTCAGCAAAAAACCTGAGCGTGCAATCATTCTGCAAACCCCATGTGTTTAAAGCTAGACTGAATAACAGCTGCAACTCCCAGCACCTCTTTCCATCTCTTCCTGGGGTTGAGGGATGGGGGGTTGAATCAAAAGACACTGAGGGGCTGATCTGCAAGGGTGCTTAGCTACTGCACTTGTCAGAAAGTGCCCAATGCTCACTGATACGAAAATGTTCTGACTTGGAAATCAATGCAAGCGAGGGACTGAAACTGGCACTAGGAAACCTAAATAAACTTTGTGGATTTAAGACTAAATGATTTGCTCAAGTTTTCACAAAAACTTTGTGGCAGAATGAGAAATTCAGGTGGGATCTCCTGAGAACTAAAGCTAACACCCTTTTCCCTAGGATGCCCTTTCTGTCTCCGTATAGCTAGAGGGAAATGTCTGAAAAAAACCCAGCACATTATGTACTACTCTCTAAAATGATTCCGTGTTCTTGTCAGCTGGTATATCTTTCTTCATGAAAATCAGTCTCTCATCATCTAACCAGCCCTGCAGCTCTCTTTGCATAGATTGTCGCAACTGAGCCTTGACTCTGTTTTGCCTTTGAAGATAAGACAGCATGGTCTTAATGAAATATCTGTCTAAATTTCCTAACGTGCCAAGCCAGGGGCTGGTCTACATTTCCTTCTCCTTCCTCCACCACTTTGTTGGTTTTTCTCTTGTATGAAAATGTTTGAAGGCTGATCTAATACCCAGTGAAGTCTGGGGAATGACCCATTGACTTGACCAGAAACTGGATCAAATATATAACAACAGACAACTTCAGAAGCAATTTAATTTAATTTGGTATAAATTTAATTTAACCTAATTTAGATTACCTAAGTATCAGGACTAAAGGTACTGCAAGCCAGTCCACACCATGTAATAATATAGGATGGTTCAAAGACTTCACCCCCTCCCACCAAGCTAGCATCATTGAGTTAACTATGACACTGGGAGCAAAGAACTCGTCAAAATAGCACTGCCCTCAGCCTAATGATTCCCTTAAGAGGCAAGGCTCATTAGCTTGTGCACTGTGCCATACTAATGTGCCATTATCTGGGATATTTCCATGCCTTCGAACCAGTTTATAAAACCAGAAATGCCCTGTGGAGCTAATAGACATGAGTAGTTTCCCCCACCCCCATTAGAAATCAGGGTATCAGTCGATCCCTTTGTCAGTCTCTGATGAAGGGGTGGGGGATCTGCTCCAGAGCTGGTCAGCTACCTCTGGTCATTATGGCAGCAATGCAGTGAAACACTCCTGTAGTAAACCTGCTTGTCTGAATGGCAGAATTCGCCTGATGTATTTTCTACACCGAAGCAGCATGTTCTGGTGTGGACAAATTAGTGCTCGCTCTACCTGAGAAGTTCATCCGTTAGGATATGAGTGATTAAAGTATGATTTACATGCATGTGTTTGTACTTGTACACACATGTACGGTAATAAATGCTTTCGTATGAAATAAGTGGAGGTGATTACAAGCAAGCCACGTTTTGAGGAAAAGTTTAAAAAAGCAGACACTTCTAAGCATTTTTCTTGAGGTTTCCTGTGTTGTTTCCAATGAAACAGCAAACTTTCATAATGAAATACTGAAATTTCTTGGTATTTAAAATTTTAAAGTTATCCAACACTAGTTAATTTCACTGGCGTAACATAACTTAAGTAAACATAGGACTGACCTGTGGATAAACAGTCCACAGTCTGGATCTGTGGACACTTTCCAGATTAGAGGTCCTCATTTCCCCACGACATAGCCAGACATTAATCTGCCACTAAGAAAATTACTTACTTAATTTCTAGGAAGTTTCCTTTTAATCCACAATTCTGCTCAGACAGCCGTGAGTGATGGAGAACAGAATGCAGAAGAATGCCAAGAGTCTCTTCAAAATCAGCCTAATTCACTGCTCTCAAAAAGCATTTAGAAATTCATCAGTTGTCACTCTTGTCCAGATACTAGGATGATCATTTACAGGCTACATCACCTGAGAAGCTGAACATATGGAATTTGTCAACACTTGCTGTCTGCCTGTGCTGCTGGTTGCACAGTTGATCCACTTCAAATATGTCTTCGTTCCTTTGGTTGGCTGGCCCTGTTCCTTTCAAGGATGACTAGATATTATCTCAGCAGCCCCAGTTCTCCCTTTTGAGTGGCAACTTCTGACATTTCAGACTTCAGTGAACTGAAGAATTCAGTTTAGAAAGTGCCTGGTTTCCCCTCCAATCACTGGGTACCCTCAACATATTTATCCATGCCTCTCTTGGGGATCTCTTCAACCTCCACAAGACCTTCTACTTTACCTTATTTTGCAGGTTTCAGCAAGTAACTCTACTCTTCCAATTCATGTATTTTGTCATTGAGTTCCAAAGCAAGATGCCTTTTCTGTACAGAAAACTGTATCCTTTAAAATCTCTTTCAAGTTTACCTTCCCTCATTGCACAAATTCACTAGCTCATCTTTTCTTAGCCAAAACATTTTCCATGTTTCCCTGTTCTGCTCCTCTAAAAGAACAGAGAACTACAACGAATTACTCTATTGCTTTTTTGCTTCCTGCAACACTTTCACCCCAGTCCACTCTGACATTTTACTTTTTTCAAATTCTCCATTTCTTGTCTGCTATTCATATTGCTACCAATACAGGGAATCTATGGGACCACTAACAGTTCTGAATGCTGCTTTCTTTCTGGTCTCCCTGAGCATGCGAACTTCTCATCTTCATTTGGGTGGACTTTAATCATTCTGCGTATGCACCAATTGCCTATTTTACGAAAAGTTTAGTTGGGTTCCAAAACAGACACTTTTTATCAGGGAGGAATTCTATTCAGGAGGTAGACCTTGCAGTTCCTTCTTTTGAAATATAAGAAATATAGATCAGTAGACACTTGAAAATTAAGGATTCTAGTTTAGCATCAACTAGAATTTAGTATCATTGCCTAGTATCATAGCTTTTAGAAGTACTTAAAACAATCGGAAATTCATATCTATAGACCATCTTATCTAATGCTACGCCTCACTAATGCCAAGCTAGAGCTTCGGCAAAAAAAGTCTGATGATTCTTCTTTGTGTATTTTAAGGTGTTGCTGCTCCTAGCTTTTCATCCAAACCTCTTCCCACAAATATTTTCAGCCTGTAACTGGTGGTAATCAACATCATCCTGTTCCTTATTTTCCTTTAAGACAGCCTCTCTGCAGGAGAAAAGGAGAGTTTGAATTAAGATGCCAGACTCTCAACTGAAGGGACTGAAATGCAGGTGCATGTCTTCTCCTAGCAAGTCCTCCAGAGAGACAGGGGCAGGGGAATGAGTTGTACAGCTGAAAAAATGCAGTAAGATTCAATACAGATCTCATCTGCAAACGGTCGGACTAAAAGCAAGGTGCTTTTAGCCCTTCCTCACAGCCATGCCTCATGGGTCATTTTCTTCATTTATGCTTTCTTGCTTGCAAGAGTTTTCTGTATCTCTCTGTTTACACAGAATAGCTTAGCAGTCTCAAAAGCTAGCTCAGAGAAAGATGACATGACAGACTACAGAGATACTAACCAAGCTATTTATTCCTATTTATTAGCAAACCTAGTCAGTCTGGGTGGAGGGATGTTCTCATTATAGATTCTTTGCACCTAATCCTGTAGCTACTGAGCAAGGTGTTAAAGAGGAAGATGGCCATGGACCAGATTAAAAAGCAACTAGGGAATGACGCTGCCTTTTGATACAAAGAAGGAATCAACTTGAAAAGAAATAAATGGGAAAGATGAACATCTGTAACATGAGGAAAAGATTCTGGGGTGGAAATAGAGTAGCAGCAAAAACCTGGTCTAGCACGGGCAGAAGTTGCCCAACCAGTATGGTTACCTCTGCCTAGGCTTTACAGAGCAGCCTCCCCTCCACCCCACATGGTGAGCAGCCAGCCAGTGGACTGACAGTGCTGGGTACAACACGTACAAACCCAGAGCTCAGCAGGCATATATTAACTTGCAGGGTGCTTTCACACCCAGTGGATTGGCAGGTTGTAGTGAGCAGGACAGATACACATCCCCAGCAAGAGGCGTGTGCAAATACGAGAATCCAGGGGGATGGGGGGGAATGCATATAACTGTGCAGGGTGAGGGGAAAATTAGGTTAGTATGTTTTGGTGTTACTTCAGAGGGATGTTTAGAAATTTATAGGTCTCTATTAATATTTTGGAACTATCTGTTACTGTGGTTTGTTTGTTGTATGGCTCATGCTGATCCTGAACGTATAGTGCAGTGATCACCAGATAATTACATGTCATTGATAAAACAATAAGTTACTTCATTATTTGATTTAAATTATGTGAACCAAATAGGTTTCTTTCCCCAAGACAGGTCTGATCTTTAAAAATAAACAACACTGCTTGTATTTTGAGGTACAGTCAACATGTTTTTCTATCATTTAGAGCAAGAGCTGTATGAGGCTGCAGAAGAGATTCCCGGCTTCTGTTAAACAGTCTCTCTCCCTCCTTCATGTCAGACAGGTCTCAGAGGAACTCTTTCCTGCAGAACTCCTTTCTCTCATGGGTTTGGCCAGATCCTTCTCTACAATACCTGACAACCATCACACACTGGCCTGCTCTGCTTCACACATTTTTTACTGGAATCTCATATGTTTCAATATGGATAAAACCCAGTCAGAATGCAAATTAAACCAACTGCTGAATATAGAGTCAGCTGAGCAACAAACAAATATTCCATATATTTATCATACCTCATTTTCCCAAGATTGGATTTATTTCACATAATGATAGATAACCTCTGTTGGCTTGATTTCTTATAAGGATGCTAGAGCAGGGGAAAAGAAAGCAGCTGTATTAACTAGGAAAGAATTTCAAGTCAGAATCCTTGACTTGCAGACAGCTAAGCTAAGATTTCTCCACAACCAGATCTATCTAGACCATGTCTATATATATATGGTCTTGCTACAGTGGCAATTTCGCACTTTATCCATAGTCTGTAGAAAATCTCATCCTTGCCCTTAAGGGTGCCCTTAGGAGGTAAAGAAAGATTTTACTGACAAGAAATTGAAGAAAAGATAACTTAAGTGGCTACATTTAGACAACACATCTGCAGCACAGAGAGTCTTGAAAGGCCTTCTAAATTCCAGGCCAGAGTCTAAACATGGAACTGCTCTTCCCCGGGAGAGTTCTGTACAGGGAAGCAGAAAGCCTACGGGATTTAGCAGGACAAGCAGTTGCTGGAACTTGTAGCTTTCATACCTGCTGTAGCCACAGGGATAGCTCAGCCTCGAAAGCTCGCTGCTGGCTACATTTTAACCACCGCACAACGAACGTGACCTGCAGGTATAAATCAGCCAGGGGAAGGAATCAAACAGCCTTGCTAGTTCATATTCCAACTCGTCTGCAGGAGAAGAGCAAGCACAGATTTGCCAGAGAGGCCAAGGAACTCTGCTGTTGCACCTTGTGATGAGGGATGTGAGACACACAGCTGCACCCCTGTGCTTGTGGAGTCCCCGAGGTCGCACTGTGCCTTACAGCGCCAGAGGAGGACACTGACACAGGAGGCCATCTCCTCAGCTGCCATATGACTCACCTGTACTAAAGAGGAACCATCCTGACAGAGCAGGCCAGAGGTGCTCCCCCAGAAGCCCATTGCCGAGCCTGAGAGCGGAAGCCAGGGACAGCGGGACGAAAGACTACCTTTTTGCCACAATAAGAAATTATTCGTGTGTATTTCAAGCCATGAGTGAAAAAAAGGAAAGAAGAAATAGTAGGAAGATTACAGGAGAAGACAGAAAGAAGATGTAGAAGCAAGAGTATAAAACAGCAGAGGGACAGCATGAGTCAGGGGATGTAGGAGGGACGCACAGGAACACAGCACTGAAAGCCTTTGGTGGAGCTGGAAAGAAATTCAGCGAGATGGAAAAGAAAAACAAAGTCCTACTGAAGAAGAGAGAGAGGAAAGCAGTAAATTAGAAGAAAGAATGACATAACACACAAAAGGAAGAGAGAAAAAAATGGGTGGCACTGTTTATGCAAAAAAAAACCATCTTACAAAAACGTAGTTCAAATTTTCTGTAAATCACACCAATAAATCCTGTTTCAGAGTATCTGTTTTGCAGGACAGTAAAGCAGTTTGATTTTCAAAGAATGCCTCCCACATATCCTCTGAAAATCAGACCATTCTAAAGTGTTCAGCTGGCATCCAAAAAGCGAGACATGCAAAGTTAGTAATCACGCCTGGAAGCCCCAAATCAACACAAGTAATTTTTTGTCACCCTTTATATCCCCCTCCCCACCCACACACAGTCCCTGTCGAGTCACTTGACTTGAACGTAGGCAGCTTTCCATGCTCAGAACAAGTCCATCTCAAGAGCAGTGTCCGCTTCCTTCTCTAATATGCTTGTTGGAAATTATTAATCTGACTGTCTTCTGGCAGTGTCAGATGTGAACAGCCAGCTATGAATGTTTGAAGTTTAATTATGTTTCTAAAGATGTAAACACATCCAGAGGCTTAGGGAATGGGGGTGTGCTTTAATGAGTACCGACAAAGGGAAAATAAACAAACACGTTATTTGGTTGGATGGAATTGGGAGCAAACTTACATAAATTATTCCTTTCTTTTCATTATAACAGAAAAGCAGCTCAGTTGAAAACCTCACTCAAGCAGGACTATAGCAGAGGAAAGAGCTGCTTCCACAAGGTCACTAACTACATCTTTTTGATCTTCCTTGCTAGAGAAACAAAATTAAAGTTGAACTGAAGAAGAAAAATAACCATAACAATTTTTTTTTAAAAAAAAAAACAAACCCAAAACCAAAAACAGAACCATCACCTCCTGCTACAGACATGCGCAGTGCTACCTTGCTGCCAAAGCTGGTACTGATCTTGGGAAGCCATTTGCTTTCTGTCTTCCCATTGGTAAAATCCCCGTGAACATTCATGGTTTTACTATTTACAGTTTCAAAAATACAGGAAGAAAAAATAGCACGGTCTTAAAATATGTGTGTGTGCGCATGTATACTCAAGCTCTACATTTGCCAGCCCCTGAACAACTCCTTCAGCTGGGAAATACTACAGCTGTGCTTTCTCTCCATTTGCAATTTTAATCTCTTCATTCTTTTTAATGTATCCTGTTTTATGTTATGTTTAAAATAATAGAATCTAGTTTACAGGTTGTGATGATCTACTGGTAGCACTATTGCTAATGAAACTCTGCATAACTATAATCAGTCAAAATTATTTTCCTTTCCTGTGACATGATTCTGTGCAAATGCAGAAAAACACCATTCTTGAGATTGTGATGTGTAAGGAAACAGTATTTTCTTAGAATAATGGTGGTTGAGTAACCTTCTCTGTTTCGTGTTCTCCAGAAGGCTCTTTAATGCAGCCAATCTGGATTCACCCTGAATTAATTTCATACAAATTTTCCCATGTGGAATAACAATCAGTTTAAATTAGTGGTAAAAACGTATCTTGCTGACAGTATTTATTACAGTCCCATCAGATCAGTACATATTACTGACTTAATACCTATCAGATGGGTAGTTTTGTTCACATGGTTCTTTCCTCTGGAAGAGTTTACATATGGTATCAGTAAGTGCTGAGATTTCTCTTTCAAGGGTATGGACTTGTGACACCAAGAATTACTCCCATTTTGTCCTTCTTGGTCAGCTATTAAAATAAGGAGTGTTTCATTTTGCTCCAGAGGTTCCCCAATATTCTGATAACTCTTGCCTCTCTTATCTCTTACCTCACTGACACACCCTTAAAGTTGCAGTTCTCTTCCAAAAGTCAACCAGTTGCTGCATAGAAATGTGGTTGTGATGTTGCAAGAGGGAAATATCTCTAAATGGGTGTGTGCTGTCATGTTCCCTAAGCTGTTCTGGTCTTTTCTAACCCAGTTTGAAAAAGATCCCAAGATGCCAGTCTTTCCCACTGCTAAGTTTCTGGGCATTTATAGCTTCTCTGTCACACAGTGACTTTTTACTACATCCTGGAGGATGTGATGGCAATTCTTTTTCTACAGTTCTTGCCACTTTGATCTCTGCCTTTCTGCCCTTCAGAGTGAATTACTACAATGCACTGTATTTGGGTATGTAAGCCTTTGTAATGATTTAACCCAGCAGGCAGCTAAAACAACCACACAGGCATTCATTCACTCCACACACACACACTGGGATGGGGGAGGGAATCTGGGGGGGAAGGAAAAACTTGAGGGTTGAAAAAAAAGGCAGTTTAATAGGGAAGATGATGATGATAATAATAATATTAATCATGAGAATTTATAATGATAAAAGATTATATAATACAAGTGATGCACGGCACAACTGCTCACCACCCAAAGCCAATGCTCAGCTAGTTCCTGAGTTGCACTGCCTCTCAGCCAACCCCCAGTTACACACTGAGCATGACATCATATGGTATGGAATATCACTTTGGCCAGTTTGTGTCAGCTGTCCTGGCTGTGTCCCCTCCTACCCCCACCTTCAAGTTGGCAGGGCAGTATAAGAAGCTGAAAAGTCCTTCACTGCTTAGCAATGACTAAAATAATCTGTGTGTTATCAACATTATTCTCACCCTGAATCCAAAACACAGCACTGTACCAGCTGCTAGGAAGAAAATTAACTCTGTCCCAGCTGAAACCAGGACAGCCTTGAGCGAGACAAAAGCCATTCAGTTGGTTTTTATTGATTTGAGGGGAGTTTGACTATTGCAACCCTGATCAGTGGATTAAAGTCCCCAAATTTGTAAATAACGCAGAGCTTTGCTAACTTCCAGATTCACCTATAGTTCTGGTGAAGATTCAGGCTGGCTCATATTTTAGGCTCCCCAGTACATTTGTCTCTTAATGTAGTTTGCAGTTAATCATCTTACAACACAGCCACCTCAGACGTTGCTACTCTGCTGCTAAAGACATTGTAACTCTGAAAACAGTCTTCATATTCTGTAGTGACAGCAATGCTTCCTTCCACTCTTTTTTTGGAGTACAGACAGAACAGCTGCCTTTGACAATGGAAGCTGTTACAATCATTTTAGTCTAATTTAAGAAACATTTAATCCCTTTCCAATAGCTGTATCAGATGCGTCTCTCTGCAGGCGTCTCTGTCTGCACTGAGTTCCATGGCATTGGCCTACATTCTAAATAATGCATTCCCAAATGCACCCTACTCCCAAAATAATGCGTGGGACCAAGAAAGACCTTAATCGTCTGCGATTATTTGAACTGAAGGTGCATCATGCAAGTAAAGAAATACATGCAAGACTGAGAGTCCCACCACCCTTAGTATATTCAGTAACTTTCCAAAATTTTCACTGGTATCAGAAGTCAGGTAGGATGGAAAAGCTCTTCCATCAAACATACAAAGTCTCAGACGATGCTTTTTTTGATTCTTCCAGCATAGACAAGCCATATGGTTTGTGTTGTAGGAATCTCACTCTTGGTATAATTATCCACTAATTTAAAATGCAATTCAATAGACAGTAGGCACAGTGCTTTGTTTATTAAGTGTGACCTTTAGAAGCATGTCAGCAACATTAATACATAACGTTCTAATAAACAATTTTTTGTAGCAGAATATTCACAAGGGAATTGTAGCCTGTACCGATATTAAAAACAAAGAGGGAAAATAATCTCATTTTGACAGCAGAATAAAAAAAATGATTGCTGAATGCCCAGCAAATGGAAATAAGACCTTGTATAGCACAGTAGCACTAGAGGATTTTTCTTATTCTTCCTGTGAAAAAGTAATTATTAATTTATTATTAACATAAAAGAAAATAGAATTCCTATAAGCTACTCTGAGATAATACCTTCTAGCAAAACACTGAATTAGAGGGCTTTCACCACTCAGTTTTTCCATGGAGGTAATCTAGGAACTAGATTTAGTCCTTCAAGTACACTACAAAAGTCACCCTGCAACACAGTACTGCAAGCAAATTGTGTTCAGAAAGAATGTTATTCACTTCCCAGGCATATACACCTTTAACAGTTGCTACTAAATATAGTTTAGTTTACTGATACTAGGAAGTCACTTTCAGACCTCAGTTACAGAATAGTGAATCTACATTATAAACCTCATTGATGTCCGGAAAAAAACCTACCTATTAGTGGATTTCCTTCCTACCTCTTCTTTCCCCTTTGCCTCACACATTTATCTTATTTGTGCATCTGAAGAGAAACTCATTCTGACCTTGCTTACGTCTGTGAAACTTGACCAGCAGCACACGTATCAAAATATGATTCAAAAGTACTAACACACGCTTGCATTTATATAATTAGCCTTATTAATGGCTTATGTAGATGTGTTAGCAACTTTTGAGTTTATTCTTGCATTCTTAGCTAGGAAGAAGTATTAAAAAAAACCATTAGTCAGATCATGCCCTACACTGCAAATAAATGCACTGATGCAAAAAGTAATCATGCTTGACCTCTATATTGAAGGGATGATAAGTCACCAGATTCTTAAGAACTTCATACAGAGGGGCCAAATTCTTTAAGAATAAATGGTATTTATATCTATGCTAGCTCAATCCTCTTGAACAAATGATAACATTGCTAAGACTTTTGACTATCTATATGCAATGCTGACCAAAAGCTATCAGCCCACAACTCATCCCTCCAGATGTTGCAAATTAGACTTGAAAAGCTTCAGAAAGGTTAAAGAAAAGTGGTGAGGTCAGGTCTTTGCACTGAAAAAGTGTAAAGCTGCAAAGGGAAGCAGCTTAGCCAATGCATAGAGTTCACAGGTATTGGTACGGCTCATGGCACAATTCTCAGCAGCTGTGTGGCCAGTCTGAGCTAGGATCATCTACAGTAGTCACTGCATAGTAGGTTCCTAGCTGGAAACAGACTAATTTACATGGCTAGTGTAGAGGTAAATGTGTCTTGGACCATGACACTAAGGCCAAACACCAACATCAAACTCATCCTGCAAACACAACAGCTACAACAAAACAACCTAATGGGAATAGTCTTACCCCATATTAATTCCATAATCAGGACTGTAAACTGTTTGGGATAATGATAGTTGACTTAAAAGTGTGGATTATTGAATTGTCTTGCGCAAGAATATTTTTTCTGGCATAATTTTAATATACTAATGAAAGTAACCATGAAGCCTTCTAGTACACCCTTCTCCCTCCTACCCCTTCTCCAGATAGCTGAGTCGTAATTCATCAGTTCACAGGTTCATTTGGTGAAAGACAGACGGTTCGGCTCATCAGCAGTTGGTGTTACCCACCAACCAATTCCCACTTCCACCACAGGCATATCTTTACTGAGACAAAGGAATGCCCTGCCCACGCCCTGGGCACCGGGATGGACTCTTGTCTCTAACCCTGGTGCTGACAATTCCACCTCCCATCACCAGACAAGATCACCCTAAATCACAGAATCACAGAATCACAAGGGTTGGAAGGGACCTCGAAAGATCATCTAGTCCAACCCCCCCGCCAAGGCAGGGCCACCTAGAGCACATCACTCAAGAACACGTCCAGTCGGGTTTTGAATGTCTCCAGAGAAGGAGACTCCACAACCTCTCTGGGCAGCCTGTGCCAGTGCTCTGTCACCCTCACAGTGAAAAAGTTTTTCCTTACATTAACCCGGAACCTCCTATGCTCCAGCTTGCACCCGTTGCCCCTTGTCCTATCGCTTAGTGAGGCCGAGAAGAGCCTGGCTCCATCTTCCTGACACTTACCCTTAACATATTTATAAACATTGATGAGGTCACCCCTCAGCCTCCTC
>VWZZ01000183.1:306608-317353 GCA_013399095.1 Psophia crepitans
ATAACCTTCTTGTCCTTGATGTGCCTGGAGACAGTGCCAAGGACAAGTTGTTCCATCACCTTTCCCGGGATGGAGGTGAGGCTGACCAGTCTGTAGTTACCCGGGTCCTCCTTCTTGCCCTTTTTGTAGACTGGAGTGACATTAGCCTTCCTCCAGTCCTCAGGCACCTCTCCTGTCTCCCATGACTTGCTAAAGATGATGGAGAATGGCCTGGCAATGACCTCCGCCAGCTCCCTCAGCACTCGCGGGTGCATCACATCAGGCCCCATGGACTTGCGGATCTCTAGCTTGGCTAACTGCTCCCTAACCCAGTCCTCGTGAACCCAGGGTAGCTCATCCTTAGCCCCGACTTCCTCTGAGGCTTCAGGGGTCTGGGGCTCCTGGGGAGAGTCTGCAGCAGTGAAGACAGAGGCAAAGTATGCATTCAGTAGCTCTGTCTTCTCTCCATCCTCAGTCACCAGGGCACCCGCCCCATTCAACAGCAGGCCTACATTGCCTCTAGTGTTAGTTTTATCTGCAATGTATTTATAAAAGACCTTCTTGTTACTTTTGACCTCCCTGGCAAGGTTTAGTTCCAGGGAAGCCTTAGCTTTCCTCGTTGCCTCACTACATTCTCTGGCAGCAGCCCTATATTGCTCCCAGGTACTGGGAGCAATTGGTATTGGTATTGGTATTGGTATTGGGTGGTGGTATTGCTCATACCACCACCAACAACCTCTGATGCAGGTGTATGAAATCAAGCTGTAAAACACAGAACTTTATAATCTAGAGATTCACACATGAGCTGTCTGTATCTGAAAGCTGCAATTTAAGAAAAAATTGCCTATGAAGAGAGTTACGATGATATAAAGCTGGTTTTCTTTCCCCTGTATGCTGTTTCTATCAAAATTCTCATGCAGCTTTGGGCTAAGTAGGTCAAGACATTCAAAAAAAAGCCAGAAGAGCTACTTTTTCAATGCTTTCTTTCTAGCATATGAAATTTTTCACCAGTAAAAGACAGGGGGAAAGTATTTGGGATGTTTATGAGGAAACTCTTTTTTCCTGTATTGTTATCTTCCTCTTTCCTAAGCATTAATTGTACTCTAGAAGCATATCTCCCTCCTACATGTGAAAGCTATCTCCTCCCCCGCATAAGCACACAAGTAGATTATTGCGGAGTAGCACAGAAAGCAATGAGCACAGGTTTTTCTGTTTCTAGAAAAGTAAACCAAAACTCATTATGAAGACCAACACAGGCTGAATTAGACAAGCACCAAAATCAGCATGTGAGCCCGTAAGTGCTGAGTACAGAAGAGACATTAAAACATACTCCATCATTCCATATATCACAGACCTGCACTTTCACAACTTAGTAAATAAATGGAAATCAATTGTGATACCCACTAGCCATTTCCAGAGAGTGCTTCATAGGTTACAGCAGAAACAGTTTCAAAATGAAGCATTTTTACTCTCCAGAAATGCTCAGACAATCTGCTATAAGAAGATGGCAGCTCTTTTGGGACAGAACAGGCTGAACAGGATTTAGGAACTGTTCCTCCCTTGCTGAAAAATTGGGGAAACAGGGGGTCTTCCCCTGCAGGATTTTATCTTGTCAGTAATGGCAAATCCTTGGTTGACACTAATAATTACAAACATTGGAAATCCTCCAGGAGAAAAAGAAGTTTCCCCATTTGACTTCTTATACAATCTGCATATGACATTTTACCTGCTGCTTCAGATAATTTTTGTTTTTCATGCTCCAAAGGGATGCATTCCCCTAACCAACAGCTGTCTGTACAAGCCTTGCAAAGCTGTCTTTTCCATTTAGTAGCACACCTCTACTGCAGTCATGCAGTCTTTGAGCCTGTACCATGATTTCATGTGCCCACTTATCTTTTTTGTTGTGGTTTTGAAGACTGATATATATGCACTGAAACTCTAGGACTGAAGTGTTTCTAGTCAGGTCCTGAAAAGTTTTCCAAGGTCTTTGCTTCAGACAGTTTCACTACATATCAGCCTTTAAGTAAAACTCATCATTTTCATAGTATTTTATGCAGAGGTGTTTGAATCTATAGAGTTAACTAGTTGATTTAGCAATGGATATTAACTTTCAGTTTGTATTCATGAATGCAAACTATATGTTCAGAATGTGGTAGGTTATCAAACAGAGCAAGATGTTGTAGTGTCTACTATTCCTACAGATGATACCTAAAAAAACAACAGGTAATAGAATTCACAATGTTGAGGAGAGTGGGAAGTATAAATGTAGTCAAATATTTTATGACATCATAGAAGCCTGGCATGAAAACAATTAGACAATATGTTGATAAGAATCTGCTTTGGATGAGTGAAAGGCTGTGGATGTTGTCTACATAGATTTTAGTAAAGCCTTTGACACCATTTCCCACAGCATCTTTCTGGAGAAAATGGCTGCTCATAGTTTGGATGGGCATATGCTTCTCTGGCTAAAAAACTGGCTAGATGGCTGGGCCCAAAGCATGGTGGTAAATACAGTTGAATCCAGTTGGTGGCCAGTCACAAGTGGTGTTTCCCAGGGCTCAGTACTGAGGCCAGTTCTTTTAACATCTTTATCAATGATCTGGACAAGGGGATTGAGTGCACTGTCAGTAAGCCTGCAGATGACACCAAGTTGGGCAGGAGTGTTGATCTGCTCGAGGGCAGAAAGGTTCTACAGAGGGATCTGGACAGGCTGGATTGATGGGCTGGGACCAACTGTATGAGGTTCAACAAGACCAAGCGCCAGGTCCTGCACTTCAGTCACAACAACCCCAGGCAACTCTACAGGCTTGGAGGAGAGCGGCTGGAAAGCTGCCTGGAAGAAAAGAACCTGGGGGTGCTGGTTGACAGCCAGCTGAACATGAGCCGGCAGTGTGCCCAGGTGGCCAAGAAGACCAATGGCATCCTGGCCTGTGTCAGGAATAGTGTAGCCAGTAGGACCAGGGAAGTGATCCCCCTGTACTCAGCTCTGGTGAGACCGCACCTCGAGTGCTGTGTTCAGTTTTGGGCCCTCGCTACAAGAAGGACATTGAGGTGCTGGAGCATGTCCAGAGAGGGGCAACAAGCTGGTGAAGGGTCTGGAGCACAAGACTTATGAGAAGCAGCTGAGGGAACTGGAGTGGTTTAGCCTGAAGGAAAAGTGGCTGAGGGGAGACCTTATTACTCTCTGCAGCTACCTGAAAGGAGGTTGTAGCTATCTGGGTGTCAATCTCTTCTCCCAAGTAACATGTGATGGGACAAAAGTAAACAGCTTCAAGTTGCATCAGGGGAGATTTAGACTGGATATTAGGAAAAATTTCTTCACCAAAAGGGTTGTCAAGCACTGGAACAGGCTGCCTAGGGATGTGGTTGAGTTACCACCCCCGCAGGTTTTTAGAAGATGTGTAGATGTGGTGCTTAGGGACATAGTTTAGTGGTTGGACTTGGCAGTGTTAGGTTTACAGTTGGACTCAGTGATCTTAAAGGTCTTTTTCAACCAAAATGATTCTATGGTTCTAAGAAGATAGAATTTTTTTCCCACTTCTGCTTTAAATTTAACTGTTTGACAATACACAGTGAAAGCCTTTTTCAAAACATGAACACATGGTTTACTACAGAACTGATACTGAATGCTCTTAAATGGAAACGTTGTCACATTGCTGTGAATTGCAGAGGAATGAACTAACAGTAGGAAACAGTTCTCTTGGTCCTGCACAGTCCACAGCACCACTTTTGCTGGAAGATTTCTATGTACAGAATTATGTATTTCATTGACTTCCACCCTTCTCAGAGATCAAACTTTGACCTGATGTAAATCTTTGTAGTATCAACTATTTCAGTGAAGCTACCCAAATTTGTGTGGCAATGCCACCATAACCAGCAATATATATTAATGTTTCTTTCACTGGATTATATCTATTTCACAAAGGGGTCCAATATGTTAGAGAATAAACGCATTATGCAATGTAACCATTGGAAACTCTACCAAAGCAGTATCTCAGAACTTCTGACATCTGTTTTCAGGTCTTCCAAAAGGGTTCTACAAGACTAATTACTTGTAGAGTATAGGTATGCTGTGATAAAAGATACTACAGAGTACTTTATATTCCCTGTATTATTCTATTAAAGAATATTTATGTTCTTTCTCGTAAACAAAAGAAATCATTAAAATAGTCTTTTAACTTTGTTCAGAAGATTAAAATGATGCAAAAAAAATCTGAAACATCATACTCAAAACAGAATTGTGCCTTCAGTCCTCTAAAAGTAATTCTGAAATATGTAAGATACCAGTAATAACAATTTTTTTTAACAAATAAAAAACAGAAATGCCAGGAGAAAATAATCATTACATAAGAATCAATACTACAAAGATCGCTTAAAATCTAATCATGGAAACAGTTCTAGACTTAAGCATTTACCTCTTGGCTCTGGAAGATGCCCATGTCTGTGAATTTCTCCAGACTTCATTGTATGAACTGTTTCACAACGTAGTGGGGACAGCAGTGCTTGCTGTTTTCTAGCTCTTCCTACACGGAAGCAACATGCACTTACTTTTATCAGTACACTGAGCCAGAAGATAATGTAATATTATGTCGTAATTCTATTGAGCAGGATGTTTAGACGGGCAACAGTGCTTACTGAGAATCACTCGTAAGATGCAAGTGAGCAGGTAGGGGAGGAGGAGAGAGCTCAAATACTCTAGACATTTGTTTTGAAAGCATTGGAAGAGGAGACTGCAGAATTCCATCAACGTAATGCACTCCTTCCCACGTTTGTTTATTGGGGTGTTTGAAGGCATTGTTGATGCATCCAAACCAGGTGGGGAAAAAGAACCGAACCAAACGGCTTAACAATTCATTTCTCAGCTGCAGGTAGTTAAAATTACTGCAAATTTCGCTCCCTAACCTAAATACCTCCAAATCCAACAGATATGCAGAGTTCAGCATCACGAATTTGTCAGACATGAGTCTGCTGGAGTAGGGGGGGATGCAAGATGGAACATTAGAAGAAACAATTAGTTTACCTTTTTTGGGGGGAAGATCTCTGAATATGGTCTTAAATACTTAGAACTGTCCCGTTAAGCATAGTTTCAAGTAGTACAAGGGTAACATGGAGGAAAATGGTCTTTTTTTCTCCTCCTTCTCCATTACATACACACTTCAGCAATGTGGGTAACAAGTTAAATTGTTCTGACCTTTATCAGAGACAGGGTGTAACTGCTGAAGGCAAAGTAACATTGCTGCATAACATGTTGTCCATTTGCTGCTGCACTTTCTAGGCTTCCTGATACCACACAACCACACTAATGAGCACATCAGCTCAACACACTTACTCACAAATCCCTTTTGAATCATTCTATCAGCTCCAATTGCAGGGGTGAATGTAAATGCCAATCCCAGATCTGCAGCTAGTTTAATGTGCAGGAAATGGTACACATTTTCATTTATAAAAGCCTCAACTATGGCTCATCAAAATAAGCAAGTCTTCTCCTAATTATATTCCATGCCATCGTGACCTTTTAACCCTGTAAGACTGAATTGTCATGTCACGACAACATGCTCAGCAGACTTCACAAATGTCGCATATAATGAGTGGTACATGAATATAGCAAAGTTGAAAGATGCTCAGTTAGCAGTCTTGCAGCTTGCTCACAAAGGGAAGGATGAAGTTGAAGCCATGCATCACTTGATTACTTCCTAGGAGCCATTCTCCCACTTTGAAAACTCCATGCCAGACATTGCTGGAAGTTATAGAAGGGGACAGATAAAGGTGAAACCAAAGTCCATTCACAACAGCTAAGAAATACCTACCTACTGCCAGGTAAGAACTGCTTATCATAGCAGAGATAGGTATGACTGTTTCAGATATTCATTTTACTCAACAAGGCAATACAGAACTCAACAACCCTGCAATTTCTGCTTCATTTTCTCACTGACAGTCTAGGGCTCCAAGTCAGTACCATCTCCTCTTTCTTTCCTGCATCATTTGCTGAGCCCATTTTGAAAAATGCCAAGCAGGTTTTCTTTTTTCCACCAAATTCTCCTAATCTAATATTTAAATGAGGACAACACTTACTATTAAGTATGCCTCAATCCTCTTATGCACTGACTTCTGATCATCTTCAGGGCACCCCATTTCTGTTCCCTCATCCTTGACACTTGTTCTCTTCTTCCCTTCAGAGCTTTGACTTCAGTTGTGACTAATCAACCTGCTGTAGGACTGTGCTCTGAGGAAAGATGGCAATTAGCGCTAAAAGGCAGGAACCTTTTAAAACCAGCCACTCAGAAAGCTATTCTGACTACCCTTTTACCAAGTCTGAGATACAAAACAAAACCAGGAGTTGTGTATCCTGGTAAACATGCGAGAAATCCTTTTTCTCTTTCCAGCCGAGCTTGCGTGAAGTTATGAACAGGCAGAGAACAAACAGTATAGAGAACACATGGTTTATCACTGGCAATTAGACTCCCATGTAAGTTCACAGCAAGTGACACACACAACTGCTGTTGCTGTTAAGCGGTGTTATGGACGTCACTTTCCATAGAACACAAAAGAGCCTGTCCTCAGTACTTAATAATTTAGGGTAGCAGATACAACACACGGAGGCTCTTCGGTAGAAACTGAATAAAACCATCTACCTCCATATTTCTTTTTTAAATACAAACTCTGTGAAAGTGAGTTAAAGAATAAATGAGGAACCCACCTCTCAAATCTGCATCTTTAAACATGAAATATCCCTACATCTGACAAATCCCCTCCTAAACTTGCAGTGATGGTCGTCTTATTTCACTGATGTCCAAATAACTACAAGTCAAACAGTACTAGCATACATAATATAAACATGTACTATTGAAGCTACATTTCATCAGTTCTCTAAGTTTTCTTCTTACTTGTAATTTTTCAGTGCATACAGAAATCATTCTAGTTAATGGAAATTAAAAGACTAATAAAGCTGATAGAGTTTAAGGAATAACTAAGTTACATCAATGTTCACAGGCATACACCTACTACATCACTTTTTCAGAAGACAAGGAACTGCAATGCTGAGTCATGGCTGGTTTTAAATTTACATAAAATATACACACTGGGTTTTGGTGTGATTTTTCATAGCTATCAAGGGCAGTATGTCGCCTTGGCACCATTGATCTTTATTTGGGAAGGGAGATTAGTAAGGATGTGGTATTAGAATCTGTGCCTGAGTGAAGTGAAACATTTGTAGCATGTGGACAGATAAAAATTCTGCTGCTTAAACTACAGATATTACAACACACATTCATCTTTCAGAAAGGTGAAAGGTAGCAAGAAAATACCAGTGCTACTTGCTTAGCATTAATCAAATGAGACCCAAGGAGATGTGTCTATTCTGTTTGGGTAATAGTGGCCCTACCTCCTGAGCCATAATTAAAAAAATAAAAAAAATCAGCACAACATTTAAAACTCTTCCAGTCATCAGCCTACTTGCACATCATACTCTCCACATATGAAAGCCTTGCCTACACTGCTCATTGAGCTTGTCAGACCTTTTGGCCGCAGAAAGCATTTTTGTATTTGGGGCTGTACAGAGACCAGCAGTTAGGTCCAGATCTTTGTTGGTATCCCAAAGCTTTGACAATACAAAGGAATAAAAATTTCCAGTGTCACTCAGGAAGTTGTTGTTCATGGTTGTCATCAATCACCGACCTGCTTAGATCTGATGTATAGGTTGAGCTCTTTTCAGTCAGGGTGGATTAAGAAACAATAAAAATACATTTCATGTAGGAGGAGCTGAAAAAAATTGTAACCACAGCCCCAAGACCAAGTCGGCGTGGAAGGCCTCAAAAGAGTCTGCTTTACGTCAAGCTGTCCAAGAACTGTGCCAATGCAGAGGTCAGAGCACTGCTTGAATCCAGTGGATGGGCCACATGACTCAGTGGAGAAAGCTGTGAGAAAATCTGAACACATGTGAGGAAGCAAAGAGGCACAGTTTCTAATTCTAGGCACAATACTTCTCTTGCAGCAGAACTGGATAGTTACACAAACTTTCCCATCTCCTTCATTTCTACTCTATACGGGAAAGCAAGACAACAAGTACTTTCCTTCTAAGGTAACACCTGACTCATCTCAGCAGTTTCACCACCTAATGGGAACAGTTTTGCTACCTGCTCAAGCAGTAAATACGACACATAGTGAAGTAATTTATCAAGATCCCATTCTGCACACAAAGAGGAAAGAAACAGGGTGCAAATCTGAGAGAAAACAGCTGAACAAATATATTTCCTTAAAGAGTACAGAGTTCCCAGTCAATGACAATGATGTGAAGAAGAATGAAGAGTGGTCTATACACCAAGTTACACTTGTCTCTTATTTCTGGGAACAAAAGGGAAAGCGGAGCTCTCCCTCCATACAACTCTTCTTTCCCCATCACAGCCTACCAGCATCCGTAATCATGGGGATCAATCTTCCGAGACATCCAGATAAGCAAAGTCTAAAACAACTAAGTGGCAAAAGATTTACCAAACTTGAATTTGCTAAATACAGAAAGATATTAGAAAACAGCGTGCATGAAGAGATACAAGAAGGCCAATATATTCATTTCAATACAGTCCTCATAAGGTCATAGAGAATCTTCCACTGCCATTAGTTGGCTTTTCATGTAGGTAGGCAAGGCTTGAGTTCAACCACACAGTTTAGCAAACACCTGACCTGTGAGCCAACAAACGCTTTTGTTGCCTTTTCTGGAATTCTGGAACAGTTTCTCATAAGCTCTGAAATTAGACACCTATTCAAAAGCCTTGCTGAGTTTCAAGCACAAATGTTTACCCTAGAATAACTAAATGGTATAGTCCCACTGACATCTAATTAATCATCCCAGTGTATATTTGCACCTCAACCAAATGGGGAAAAAAAAAGTCACATTAATCTCCAGCAAAAATACACCAGAGCAATACCAAGGACACATGGAATTCATTTATTGTTCTGCTGATAATTTACTTACAGCAAGATCAGTTTGCCAGTAGTATGTTACTAGACAATGTTTTTCATTATTTATTCACTATGCCTGTTTTGAAAAGGGTTGAGTTTGTCTTATTCTTCTCAGCTCAAAGAAGTTTAATACAAAAATGTGCTCTCATTAGTCTATCTCTGAGTTATTTAGTCATAGAACTAGAAATGCAGAAAATACAGATAGTGATGGAATCTCTCCTGCATTTACCTTCTAGAGATTCATATATATCTATAGACCACAAGAGATAAGATATTTAAATCAGTAAGCCAAAGAAATTCCAAGTCCTCTCTCTTTGGAGCTATTGGATGAAGCATTGAGATGGAGGTTAGGACAGCAATCCAACTTACCAACATTTCAAAAGAAAAATGAAGTAGCCATTTTCCCTTGCTTAAAATTGATTTGATTTAAGGTTGAGAGCTTGAACATTTTCTAAGCACAGAGGCCATGGACAAAAGAGGCAAGTAAAATCCCAGCACACTACTAGGGTGAATTAAGTTCAGGCTAGAAATCCTAAATCAGTGGACAAAAATAGATTAGACTATAGATGCATTTTTCTAAGAGGTCGAAAGGTCAGATGTCAGGAAATTGGACAAATAAATAGAGGCGAACCCGAGAAAAGAGATAGGCAAAAACTAAGGCATTTTTCAATAAAAATGATAATGAGCAGTGGCTTATATAAGACTAGGAACAATAAATAAAAAGGTAATCTGACAATACATTTCTGTAGTTATTGAATAAAGGGTTTGGACAAAACTTTCCAGAAAGACTTTGAGTAAGTATCAGCTCTGGCTGGGGACAGTTGAAACAAAGGGGAAAGAGATGTTCTGAAACTCAGCAAATCTCAAAATCAAGCTTACACGTTCAAAGGACACAAATAGAGCAAACCCACTTGAGACATTGAAGTTCCATGGAAGTGTCACTCATAAGTGAGATAGTGATTTGTGTTAGAAAAACATGACTGATTGTTGTGTCTGTTTACATCAAAAGCTCATACTCAATTTTAAGAGCTAATCAAAATCAAAAGAATTCTATGTTAGTAGAGATGAATAATACCATCACAGAATACTTGAGGTTGGAAGGGATCTCTGAAGGTCATCTAGTCCAAGCTCCCTGCTCAAGAAGGGCGACCTAGAGCTCGTTGCCCAGGACTGTGTCCAGCTAGAGTATCTCCAAGAACGGAGACTCAACAATCTCTCTAACCAAGAAATTAAAAAAAACCCAAAACTTACTTTCTGTTTAAATGAGGTTTCTAGTGTTTTAATTTGTGCTCATTGCTTTCTGTCCTTTCACTAGGCACTACTGAGAAGAATTTGGATCTGTCATCTTTACACATTCCCATCAGATATTTATACATATCAAGCCTTCTCTTGTCACATCTAAACAGTCCTAGCTCTCAGCCTGTGCTCATTAAGAGATGTGCCAGTCACATAAATGTCTCTGTGGCCCTTCACTGGACCTACTCCAGTGTGTTGATGTCTGTCTTGTACTGGGGAGCCCAGAACTGGACACATCACTCCAGATGTGATGTCATAAATGCTGAGGAGAGAGAAAGGATCATCTTACCTCTCTTGCTGGTAACACTCTTCCTAATGCAGCCCAGGATGGTATTAGGCTTCTTTGCCATGAAGGCACAATGCTGGCTAATGGCCAATTTGTTGTCCACCAGGAACCCAGGCCCATTTCTGCAAAGCTGCTTTCCAACTGGTTGTTCCCCAGCCTGTACTGGTGCATCAGGCTATTTCTCCTCAGATGCAAGGTTATGCAATTCTCACAAAGTCGTGTCTCGTCC
>VWZZ01000183.1:317504-342587 GCA_013399095.1 Psophia crepitans
AAAAAAAAAGCTTTCAAAGCCTTTATCTGATTGGGGTAATGGAAATAATCAGAGAATTACACACAGTGTTTTAGTCAGTTTTAATTGTTACCCTCTTTCATTAAGTAGTAGGGATCCACTAAAGTATTGAAACATAGTTTAAGTTCCCAATTTCTCTTTGTGGATCCTGTTCTAAAGCAACTATATTTATTACTTGTGAAATGTTGCTAACATGATCCATGTAATAAAATTAAATCACAGCTCACATTGCCATTGTGGTTTTCTCTCTAAAGGTATCTTGATATTTTAAATTTTTTATTTTTCACAGAATCAATAATGTAATTTACTTAAAAGACAGAAAACATGCACTAGAAACCATAAAATGAATACCGTTTGGACAATGATACAGGCCTTGAAGTTGTGAATTAACTGTCTCCAAAATAATAAACAGACCCTTCCCAGTGACTGGCCAATTTATAATCTGATCCTACTGGGATTTATGTACAAGATTTACACATGATAGGGTATCTTATGGACTTCAAGAAAGTCAAGTCAACATTTAAACTATTCTGAGATTAACCTTAGTCATGGTCTCCACTATATCTAAACTAGTATATCTGTGATTCTTTTTGTTTGCTTGTTCAAGATGTTTAATCTTCCTATCACAAAAGTTGAAGAGAATGTAAAAATCTATTTCTGGTTGATAACTGTCTTTTCCAACAGCTCAATTTCTAGTTGTTTGAGAACTATTTATCCTACAATTCACCAAAATTATTCTTTATTCAGCCTTAGTACAACTTTATTTTTATACCCATAATATTGTATTCATTAGTATTTTCCATAAGCTGTTATCTATAGTAATTTTACATGTCTATCCCTAAACTTTTAATTTCTACTATCTTTGAAGATACATCATTATAACTCAGCTAGGTATAAATCTTGGACATAAAAGGTTTTGTTTGGTTTTGTAATTGAATGATGCCATGACATCAGAACAATTTTTTGCCCTGGTAAAAGTGGAAATATCCATGTATTATGCACATGAGTCTTTACATATTGGGATCCAAACAGGTCTTTTCATGTTTTGCATAACATTTTTTAAATACCCAAACCAGTTGACTTTTAAAATCATAGCCTAACTTTTCCTTGTTGCTGCAGAGATTGAAATGTGCATAGATATGAAAGCTAAACCATTTCCATAAATATTTCACATACTAGATAAGGTAAGGGCCTGTCAGCATTTCTTTTAAAAATCACTATTTCAGAGAGACTGTAATGCAAGTGTGAAAAAACCCCAAGCTTCTCTTTGGACTCCACCTTATCTTAAAACTAAAGGGGGAGAAAGGGATCGTTCAGACTAACAGAAAACTACTTTTAGCAAATGTGAAAAAATACAAAAGTAATACAAGACTTTCTTCTACCTCCAGCCCTCCTTGCAGAAACTGTGGATCTCAAATGCTTTTGCTGTTTCTATAAACTACATTCCTGTGCTTTAAGTTGATCCTTTTTATTTGAAGTGGAAACCTATTTTTTTTCCCCTCGAATGTCCATAACACAGATTACTCATTTTGCACATGAACTAGCATAGCTTAGAGGAGGAGAAATAAAGAGAAATTATCATAGTACTCTACTTTTAAACCTGGTTTACTGTGTGCTCATTGATACCTCTTAACAAAAAATTCATAAGCGTTTGAGAAAGTGGAGTGAGTTTTTTATCTCTGCCAACCAAATAATCTTGGGATTTAGGAGTCTGTTTCTCTAAACCTTTTTTCAGAGTGATTTTGTTATACTGCAGTGCTTATGCTGTTATATAGCTATGGAGTCTACAAATAATATTAGCTGGCTGACAAAATAAGGCATTCAGATCCAAACAATTCTTTTCACAGTATCACCTTACAGGCCAGTAATTCTGGAAGTAACTATTTATAAGGTATGAATTGATATGAATTAACTGGTAAAACCAATGGCAACAATAAGCATTTATAGAAACTAAAGAACTTGTATGAAATAGTGTAATTGCCATCTCATTTCTCACATTTGTCTACGTGTTTAAAGTTACTGTAAAGTTATACAAGGAATTTGTAACTTTCAAGAACTAATATTCAAAAGCTTACCAAACTCAATTTATCAGGACATGGCACCAAGACAAAGCAATTATCTCAACTATTTGCAGGATATTAATAACCATTCATCTCTAGCTACACTTTCCAAAAGTCTGGAACAGCACCTGAAGGAGGCTCCAACCTGTTTCTGTGTTGTGATACTGTCTACAGTGGAGTAAAGTGTCAGTAACAACCCCACTGGATTTAACATCTTCATACCCCACTTTTGTTTGTACCATCTCAGTATAGACATTATCGTACAGGTAACGCTATGAAAGCAAGATTGTTTCAGGTTTTAATAAAAACTCAATGTCCCAAATAGAATATGTTCAAGAAGTTTTGAGGATCATGAATACACCATGCAGAAAAGGCTAAATTTGTGAGAAAAACAGTTAACACCTTCCCCTTCCACCCCCCAAGATTTCTCAGCAATCTCATGCCATATCTGTTTAACACAAGTTTCCACTTTAGCTAAAACAGGTTTTCTGTAGTATATTGCCGAAAGATCATCCAGTGTAACTGAAATGTATTTTTCCTTCAGTAAAGCAGCAAGTACTTGCATTAGAGATTCAAGATTTCCGCATTTCATGTGTTGACTTTTACCTCAGTGACTTCTAATCAAAAAGGCACAAGCCTAGCATCTCACTACCATTTGTTAAACTGCGCAGCACCAGGAGTTGTGAAGATCATCACCACTTTGAGCACACTCAATTACATACATAAAACTCAGTCGCCCCCCAAATTTTCCCCACCTCTGGTCGATAGTTCCATTTTACAGGACTCATGATTACAAGTATTAACTGATAACACTGAATTGCATGTGAACCCATCTGAAACACTCTCAAACATATCTGGGATCAGAAGTACTTGCTGGGAAGACACTACACTCTCCTCCTCCCCATAAATACAAGAGTTGAGAGAACTAATAAAAAGTAATGCTTTTAGGATACTATTCTAAATAAAATAACCCAATTTCTGTTAGGATGTGGAAAAAACACCTTGAAGAAGCAAAAGCTTTGTAACACTGATACTACACTTCAAAAAGAAAACTTAAACATCTCTGCAGGAAGAAAACTATTATTTGAGATCTTCAAAATTCTACAAAGTTACATGCTGCTTTGCAGAAACAAGGATCACTATTCTACATGGTATGCCCAGCTACATATCCTACGAAAACGTTGCCTAGTGACATTTCAGCCTTTTGCTAATTTATGTTTAAAAAGAACAGTACAATGCTCTATACGGATCCAGCAGCCCTATTAATGCTATTTGACACATGCCTAGTGTAAGTCCTTGTTTTGCTTAGTTATAACTTTGCATGTTTTAAATATTGAGGCTGAACTTCATACTCACACTCAAGTTAGAGACAAAAATAGTGTGTGATTTTTCACAATCAGGAGAAAAGACTCATTTTTTTAATCTAAATTGTTGTGGGGTTTTTGTGGGTTTTTTTAGACAAATTACTGTCTCCACTGTTAGGACAATGGTTTAAGACACATGGATTTTATGTTTACATGTGATAGTTGTCTCCATTGTCATCTTTGCAACAAGAGATGGAAAAGCCAAATCTCTGAAAATTTCTGTTTCAAATCTGCAGAAGATACTTAGTACCAGGTAGCTCTCTTTTCAGAAAGTTTTACTTATGTATAACTATAACTCTCTTCCTCTTCCCCTGAAAAGTCTTGCTATAACAAAATATTAACCTTTTGCGAAACTGGGTCCCACCTCATTCAGTTCACAAGATGGCCATTTGAGAATGAATCAGGATTATGTATCCAGAGACTGTTGTTTGTACAAGTCCTGGACATTTGTCAACCACTTTAGAAAGTGTGAAGTCAAGGTTGCAGGATATGCTTTAAAAGGAGGGATTATTTAATGAGTAAGGCACTTAAACAGTACTCCAGTAAACCACTAGTGCTGCCTCCCAACACTTCTGCTTAATATTAGCAAGTTACTGAGAACAAATGTGTCACAGGTTACTCACTAATAGTGTTCATAGTTTTCTGCCAAGATGCCTGGGAATGTTTTTGCATGAATCTTGTAGCTAAAATATTGGATGTAGGGTTTGAATGTAAATAGTATTCTCTGTGCCAAGTAGCCTGAAGATTCATGCCTTAAATTAGCCACCCAAACTTAGCAGATCCTTGGCTTTGGTCTCTTGGGCCTATAAAAAGGGATATTAATAGCAACCAGTCTCACCGAGGAGTTAGATTCATGAATGTTTGCAGAACATGCAGATTCTGTGTTGAACCATTCTTAGTAAAGTACCTCAATAAATTAATAAATTAATAATTTTGCATTCAATGCAAGAATCAAGGCGGTAGAGATGTGAAGACAATATTAAAAAACACGTTCATTGAACAAAGCTAGGGTCTTGGCCAGAGAAAAGAATACCATACTCTTTAATGACGTTATTGCACATTTTATAATAAACACATGCAAAGGTAATGAATTAAGGTCACACAAGCAAAATTAATTCTGGCGCTTCCCAATTTCAAAGTATTTGACTTTGCAACCTTAAAATTCTTTTAGTGTAGGATTTCTGGATGCAGTACAGTATGTATTTGTAAGACAGTCAAAACCAGCTGTATGAATAAATGCAAAATCCTTGCATTCCACAGATTTACCTAAATTTGTCTTTTTATCCAGATCAGAAAGTATGCAAGTGCTTATTTTGGAGGTTGGGGATTCATTTGTTTGCAGTAATTTAGATATCAGTGTCACAGTGTGTGAAATTGCTCTGTTCTCTAATTTCCACTGAAAATTCATCACTCTGAAAAAACCACTTTATGGACACCGTGAAATGGTTCCACGAGCATGAGAAGTGACTGGATTGACTGAAGTTACCCTTGCAAGCTTTCAAGCTCCACAGTAGGTCAGTGGATGAGAAGGAGGAAGACCAGAGAGTTAAGAAAAAATAATGAAAAGACTACTTTCATGTGGTTAGAGGAGAAGACAAGGAACCAGAACTCCAGAGGCTTCCCATTGACAGTGAAAGTACAAGCAAAATTTATCCTGATTATTTTATTCTGGCTGTCATTTCTTGAAAGATTCCAGCTTGTACAGTGCTTAAGACATTTCAACCTTGCAAGTTTCAGAAGCTGAGAATAGAAAGCATCCTACAAGACCTAGACTAAAGGTCTACCCAATTTCCTGTCCAAATTGCAATGCCTTACTCATACAAAGATGCTTCACTGTTTGCAGAGCTGGATTTTATCTATTTAAGGACACTCTATAACTTATCCTATAGTAGTGGTTGCAGGACTTTAATGCAGTTGTGCAGTAGTACATTGTCCTTTACATTTCATTTATTTTGACTTTGTGAGGCAGTCGACACTGTTCCATCCAGTGTAGGATACTTGGGTTAATGATGGGTTAACAGGGACATGCCCAGCACCCTTTTAGTTGGGTTGGGCATGCCAGGTGCGAGGCTAGCTCCTGAGGTATGTGGAAGAAAAGGAGTCTGGAGATGGAAGCTTCCTAAAAAGTCACTTTGTAATGGGATATACAGGTTTATGGAACAGTTGGCATGTCCTTACAAGACACAGCATGGATTTAGTATTTGGACTTAATGACCTAAGCGATGTGGCTCCATGAAGTCAAACAAAAACTTGGACACAGCTACCACACAGATTATTGAGATAATTTATGCTCTAATCTACAATATAAATAGACCTTACATCACCTTAACAGTTATTATTTCTTAAAGTCTGGGAAATTAAATGTAAAAGCCACTCAATGCACCTCAAGTATAAACAGTTAGGCTCTAAATAAGTTACATATTTAAGTACATGCACAAGCACTTACATTAAAGCTGTTTTTCAATTTATGTGCTACTTGCTGGAACAGTACCATAAATCAACAGGAGTCAGAGAATGCAAAAGTTATGTTCTAGCAGAGACATGATTTTGGCACTCATAGGACTTTCTATTTCTGTTTTCTCATTAAACATATTGCTTAATATGTATAAGGGGGCTTAGTCAACCCTGTTCCTTGTCAAACTAATATAATCATTCACTATCACTAATGCTTTCTACACTGGTGTGTAAATTTTCCTTTTTTTATACATCCTTTAAATATTTGCATCTGAAGATTTTCTAAGTTTGCTTGCACAGTAGCAAGAAGCAGCACATATTTTTAAATACTAACACATTTAGCATTACTTTAAATCCTCTTCTCTGCATGTAACAGAACTACATTCTTCATTTAACCAGGCATTCAATGAGGACCACACACAGTACATTTTTATCATGAAGGATTCCAAAACAAACTGTAAACTAACTGATCTACAATTCAGTAGGAGTATTTTGATAAACTCCTTTGAAATGCAATCAGCTGTGGCTTGAAATGCAGCCATTGTTTACCAGTACATGAATACCACTTTACAGTTTGCAGTAAGTGGTGAAAAATTGTACCTTTCCTAATAACCAAAGACACAGTGGAAAATTAAGCAGGTAATATGTCATTAACGGATCTGGAGTTCAGCCAAGACAGATAAGCTAATCTCACTGCTTTTCTGATGAGCCCCAAAGAATATAAAATGGCTTGAGGAGATCCTCAGTTTTACATATTACCCAAAGGACAGCAACTCTAAACAGCGCAGTACCCCACAAGAAGTTGATTTCAGCCATGGTTAGTGTATTTTTACAAAGTCAAATACAAAATTCCATTCTACAGACTTTCTTTGGCATAACCCCCCAGAAAAGCAAGGAAAATATTTTTAAAGATGCCCAACTCTTCCCAAGAATATTAAAGACAAGCATCAAAATTCCCAGTGAGATTAGATTATCACCCCGGCCCCAGCCCAGGATGCACAACCTTGTGTTGCACAGTGTCTAAGTCTTCTTTCAAAAATGAAATAAACATTACAAATGAGTGTTTGTGTTATAATTCCTGACTCCAATAACACATCTTCTGCATAACAATGCTCTGAAGATTTTTTAATTCACTTTTTTAAAGACCATCAGGTTGTGCAAGAGCCACTTCCTCACTTTTGCTACACCTTAGCACCAACTTTCAGCACAGGGGGTGGTAGCTGACCCAAGGGTAAAAGTAAATTCTCTTCAGCAGAGAAGACTACTTTTTCTACACAAAACAGGAGGAAAAGGTGAACATAAGCTTTAGTTCCATCACAACTGAAGTGTATAACTTCTTAGCAAGCCATTGTGGTACTTCCTCGACTAAGTATATTTTCAAAATTCAGTAGAGGCTGGAAGAGGTGTCTACTCATCAATTATTGTATTCATATTTTTACGTTCTTATTCACCTTTCTGCAGAAGCTTTCAGCACCAAGGTGCTGCACAAGACCACTGCCTCTTATGTTCATGAGATCAAAAAAAGAAAAAAAAATTATTTGTCAAAACACATCAAAGCTGGGAGTTGGCAGAGAAAGGACCTACAAAATGCATATGAATAAGGAAGGAACACTAAAAACTACGGAAAAGTTGATCATCATTATCTGAAAAGGTAGCATGGGAAAACTCAGAATTGACATTTTAAAAAATACCTTCAGCACTTCTAAAAGCACAGATGTATCGAAACTGAAACCAGAAAATGTAAATCCCAGCTGAAGACTGGTCTGGGTTTTGTTGTGTATTTATCATAGTTTCAGCAAAAACCCAAAGCAGACTTGTACTGTGTTTTAATAGGGCACCTGCTATAAAAGAAGTTGCAATTAAACACAAGCAAATGGCAGAGTGAAGGATTCTGAATTCAAAAGATACAGCATTCCAATCTCAGCAAAGAAAAATACAGATCTTCACAGTGCTATTAATTCATCTCAGTAATTCTATTTAGAAAGCGGATAGTTTTATTCCTTCTCTCTGATTCTGTTGTTAAGTAATAGCAGCAGTGTTACACTCTTAGGCCGGTCAATCAAAAGGCTAAACCAAAGCTCTAGGTCACATTAGTTCAAGGATTTGTTTTATGTGCCGCTCTTAACAGATGAGAGAGTCTCAGTTTTCTTTCCCCCATTAGCCTGCTGACATGGGAGATGCCAAATTCTAGAAATCCCAGCAAGTTCCCAATCTTTTGCAGAATCAGGACTAGAGAAAAATAAACAATAAAAAACCCCACAGAAACAAACACTTCTGACAGAAGTAACACTCAGGGTCAGTTTGCCTATGAGCTACATACTTTGTATTTTCTCTTCATCATTATTACTAATAGTCATGGAGGGAATCATCCCAAATGCTTTAATTCTATTGGGGGTTCCTTAAATATATTATTCTTTCCCAGAGAGAGCCTGAGAAACTGCAGTACACCAAAGTCTGACTGAAGTAGTTGTGTTAATGGTTGCTATGTAGTGATATATGTGCTTATGGATTACAATGCACTAATACTGATTAATCAAATATTTTCAACTCACCTCCAGAAAAATCTATAAGAAACTCTTACAGATCCTAAGGAGAAAGAAATGAAGTTCTAAAGCAACACGATAAAGTGCCACAGGAATCTTTTGAAAATGTAGTGGCATTTACTATCTTTACAGGATTTCTATACCTTTTTTTTAAAGTCAATCAGCTTTACACTCCCATTAGCAGATTGCATAGGATGATGGAAGAGTTCTAATGAAATTTCATTATCAACTTCTCACTTATGTAAGGATAGTCTGAAGCAAGAGAAGAATGTTTTTCTGTTTGAATCAATAGCCTCTTAAGGAAGACCAATGCTATTAATGAGAGATACTCCAGCCAACAAGAAAAGTACAAAGTCAAGCACATGTACAAGTCCCAGAACTGCTGTACATATTGTTGTATGTGCAAAATGACAGCCCAGCAGCAGCTGAAGCACCCACGTGCACCATCTTCTAAGAGAAACAGCAGGAACTCTCCTGATTCTAGTGCTTCAAAAAAAAGGGAAGCTTCTCCTTCCAACAGAGTTTCAGGAATAATAGCTGTGGATGAGCCCTGCGCAGTCTTAGAGGAACTTCATGAAACTAAGATCCAGGCATTAAAGACAGGGGACATTTGTTAGTACTGTCTACAAGCTAAATACAACACTTACTGCTTAGTCTTTGCACTATTAATTCTGTCAACAGGCCTATTAGATATTCCTATCATTGTTTTGCAGAAGGAAAAACTGAAGCTGAAGAGTTAACTAAAGATTTCCCCATAGACACAAAAATAGCTAAGAAATTAGAAATCCAAAGTAGGTAGAGCTTTGAATCTCTGAATTACACCCTTTCCACACAGCACATCCGCTATAGATGCAAGTCTGCAGAAGGGAACAGACACGTTCCTTGGCCTTCAGATCTGCAGGACAAGCTGGAGCTGTAACACAATGTATACATGGGCTGAAGCCAGAATTTTGGATGTAAGCTCCGATGCCAGATCTGGGTTCAAATGACTCTGATCTCCAGATAAAAAAACAGTAAACATACAAATCTGTAGTCATAAGAACACAGATGGTGCTGCCCATATGTTTTTATGGCATACACTGGAGAAAATCCAATAATTTAATATGCAGTTTTTCCTCTTCATTGATACGATAATTAAATTCCCTGAGAACGTACTCAACAGCTTACAAGAGAAGGAAGCATTGGGAACTTGGTAGGATTGGTTTATTTAACAAGCAAGGGACGTGAGAACTGCTATGATTTATAGAATTTACGTGATGACAGAGCAAATCTTAACCACAGCATGTTAACCCGTAGACACTATAAAGACTGAGGACACAGGATGAACTGCTGTACATGACACTCCATTTCTAGATCGCTGGACTCGCTTATTGAATGAGCCCAAGGTGACAGAATTATTTTCGCTACTTACAGAGAAGCAAAGCTTTTAATAAGAGTTCAGACATTGAAATAAGCAGCACAGTTTTTCTCCCAGGTTTATTGCTAACATTTAAAACAATGCTTCCATTAAAAAAGTATTTTCACACTTGATCAGTTTAAGGGGTTCATTATTTTCATGCTGTGCAATTATGTAGACTTCTAGTAAGTATTCTCTGCCTATGTAAGCTAGACCCAAGTGCTAATTTTGGTATTTGCTTGATGCTCAGAATGTGATAATGGTATTTGGAAGGAAGTCTTTTATTGAGCTGTGTAAAAATTGACAGTCTCACTTCACATGCATTTATGTGAAAAAAATATTTAATAAGCATCTCTGTTCTTTTCGCCCACATTGGGTTAAGAGTTTCAAATGAAAGTCAGCAATCTTCATATATTTTAACACATTTAAAATGTCCCTAGAGTTCAAATACAATATACTTCTACAAAGAATGTATTTTATTAAGTACAAACCCCCAACTTGTAGGTCTTCAAACTGTCGTTTGTATGAACTGCTAAGCTAACTTATATGTATTTATAAACTTATGTTACTTTGTATGGTATGATATGACCATGAACATAATATACAGTAGGACACAGGGGTTATTTACTACATACTTTATCTTGCCTAAATGTTTTATAAATTGTTTTGGAAAGTTCAACTATGAATAATTTCTCCCAAATGTATTTTCCTGTTTCTTTTGTTATAAGATTTGATGGGCATTTTCTAAAGAATTCTAGATGAACACAATTCCAACATTCTGTGAATTGTTTGCTGTTGAGAAAACAAATAAACAATGACATTCCATATGTACCAGATGTGAGTCTGTTATTGCTCTTCCAACTTATATGTCCACAAAGAATTAATCTGAAAGGATAGTACTTGTGCAAAGTATAAGCATGCTTCACTAGCTAAAATCCATAAGGAAACTTCTAATGAGCTGCTTTTTCTTTTTTTTTTTTTTTGGTAACCTAAAACCAGTGTGGAGGTTTTTGTTTTTTTTCATGCCTTTATCTTTTCTACCATGAGCTTGTTAATGAGGGTGTAAATGAAATCTTAAGGTTGACTAAAATGTAAGAAGGAGAAGATGCACAAAAGCGTGTTTGGGAAAAGAACATCTGGAGTAACGAGTATGTGAAGAGACTGCAGTGCTGGCCTTAGGAAGATAACTTAGAGTGTTAAAATCAAATGAAGTATTGCCCTCAGCTAACAGTTCTTCCCCAGAGAGAAATATTTCTTAGGAGAAACATCCACCTGTATAAAACAAACTGTCTTTTCATGGTAAAAAAAAAGTTTCCTAACTAGCTATTATAAATAGCAGCCTATTAGCATCTCTGCAAAGCTTAGAGAAAAATACACTGTTTTAAGAACATTAAGGCCGCAATGGCTGGGTACTCACAGCTAAGAAACACCATTTGTAATAGGTGGTGGGAGGACGGATGGACTGGATGATCCTGGAGGTCTCTTCCAACCTTAATGATTCTATGATTCTATGATTCTAAAAGTGCTGTGCATCCTCTTTTTCATGCGTGTTGCGTTATGATGCAATCTTGAGTAAACACAATCACATGGCATTTTTTCCCCACAGGATTCTGTCTCATTCAGTGCACAGGATGCAATGTGCTCAGTTAACGAGCAGCTATTCAATAATCTTATCCTCATTATCTTCCCAGAAGCACCTTTTCCCCCAGTGGTGTCAGCATTTCGTCAGCACTCGCTGGAATTCATAAGCCTGCTCTCAGGCTTCAGAAGTGAGAGGACTGCATCACGTCCCACCCAGCCCTATTTTGCCAAAAGAGAAAGAGGACCTGTGGACCCACCCCTGCTGTTACTTGCTGTGTGGGGACATGTGAGTAAAGATCACAGATCTCTCGGATCTTTCCAGTCCTCTTCTCCTCAGGAAAAAGGACCAGGGAGCAGGCCCAGACTGCCAAGGGCAGGGAGAGATTTCTGCCATTAGCCTGTGTCGCACCTCCTGACACAGAGCAAACATTCAGATCGACATGCCCTTCTCCATCTCTCCTGAGGACACCAGACACTGCTCCCTTCTCCATAAGGCAGTCTCCTTCCCGTCACACTCAGGAAGAATTGACAAACCTGGTACACCCAGGTATAAAATGTAAATGATTCATAAAACGGAAATAGATCTTCACAACATCCCTGTAAGATGATGGTTCCCATGAGACGTTAAGCTGTGGGTGGCACTTATTTGGTCTTGGCATCCCACGTGAGATTTTTATGGACTAATTTTTCAGAATGCTTCTGAAGCACACTCCGTGGTGCTGTGTATGTTGCAAGTGGATCCTGACCCACCTGCAGCATAGGTGCTAACTACTGTCTGCCTCTGAAAGACTTTGGTTAAATGACTTGGGTAGTAGTAGAGCTCTAGGAGAGAGACAGGATGAGAATCTATTTCTTTAGAGTGTTTTCAGTATCCTCTAAACACCACATAGTCCCATGTCTTTTTCAGTCCTCTACATTCAGTTCCACACTACACACTAATTGCAATTAACGAAGCACGGGGCCTTATGGGTAAGAACTGCTTTTACTACAGCTGTAGTACAGTTAGGTAGCTGCAATACAGTTGGATAATGTTGTACCTGTACAGCTGTATAATTATCGCCAGCTCAGCTCGGGAGCAGATCAGCCTGTGTAATAAGATGACAGTCACAGAAAGGAGGGAGAGGAAAGGGATGCTTGTCGTGGCTGCTGTATCAGTCTGGCTGCCTCACACTGGTCCCAGTGCTAAACACACAATAGTATCGGCAGCCCGCATTCCTGCTGCCTCCAGAGAGAAGCACCTATCCTTCTTACCAGCACTTCCTACACACTCCGGTCTCAACATCTCCCAGTCGCTTTTGGTGCCACAGCAACCCAGTGTCTCTCATGGTGACTGCACGGGTGATTTCTGCTACTCCACCCCTCACCTCGTGAGGCACGCCATGCTCCAAAACAGTATTTAACTGGATAGTACCTGTCCTCAATACTTTAGTTGTCCCATATCCACTCATCTGAGGCCATCACGCCCATTCAAAATATGACTTAAAGTTAGCAATCAGGACTTGGTAGTGAGAAGTGATGGATAACCTTGTGACGTTTTAATTGTTGTTTACAGCAGAGTCTGCAAAAGAAGTTTATTTCCAGATCTAGATACTGCCTGCTATCACAAGCTATCCCATTTACAAGGTTAACTGAGCAGTTCAGCATCTTGTGAAACACATGACATCCCTGGCAAGTTTGGGTAAAGATTTTTTTTTATTTTTTTTTAATTGTTGGTTAGTTAATTATTTAGTAAGCAGCTGCATAAAAAAATCAGTCTGCAGAGCTCTCTCTCTCTCTCTCCATTCCAAGGTCTTTCCCTTTATGTTTGGGGTTTTTTTATGTTAGACTCATCACAATTATGAGTTGCAACTCAGAGCTCTCTATTATCATCATGCAGGAACACTACACTATTGAAGTCATTGCAGATTAGTTTGATTCACTGTTACATTTGCAATTTTATAAGCAACTGCTCTTACACCTACTCAGCTTCACTGAAGGGAATGAAGACAAGAGCCAGCCTTTTCTTGTTCGCTCACTAAAACTTTGAAATCCAGAGAAAGGGGAGTAAGCCACGAAGAACTGCATGAATTAGTTGTTAGACTATGGATGGAAAACACACTTGGGAATTACCAACATTGAAACACTTACACTTGGACATTGCCTTCTTTTATCTAAAGCAAGCTAGCTGTGGAGAAGGAACAATGTACAAAGTTTAAGTGCCTTAATTGCTTTGGAGATCTGCTTTTGGACATATTTGAGCTTCCTTTAGGCTTATCAGCGTGTAGAACCCTCAAATTAAAAAATTTGAAAGGAAAAAGAAAAAGGAACTTTAATCCTCCCCCTTCTCCATCTAATGTTTCCAGACTTTCTCTAATCTAATTAGAAGGATTTACATCAGTGAATTAAGGCTGTACCTTTAAAAGTGTAACCTACATGCTTGCATTCCACTGAACATAAACTGTACTAAATTGCAGCCCTAACTTTACTGTCTCCTAAAAACATGATTCCTTCTTTTCATTATTTAAGGCACATGCAACTCTTTGCAGTTTCAGCAGGATGGTAGCAGAGCTGAAAGAACGAGAAAGAATCTGTCTTAATCCCTCATAATCTTCCTAAGCATCAGGATCTGTGGGCAGCTTCATTATTAGAAGTATCATTGCTCAAACTTCCTCTATTACTAAGTAATTATTTGAATAATCCATTTTGAGTGAGTGAGTTCATAAATCATTTGTTTTGGGAGATTTATTTTGGCAGCAGTTTTAGGGAAATTCATGTGCTCAGGCCTGAAAATACTCGTTTCTTGTTTGCTTTGCAAGCCTGGTACCCGATTAGCCCTCTATTTAATAGAATGTCTAAGCTAGAGAAAAACAATTCCTCAGCACAGTGCAAGATGGAATCACATCTCATTTACAGTGATGTAAATAAGGGAGAGAGCCACTGAAAAGAAGGAATTTGTGGTACTTTAAATAAGACCAAAATTCAGACTTGCAGAGCATGGCTTTGTAATGCCTCAGTGCTGCAGCTGAAACTCTATGTGTTGAGCACTCTGCAATGGCAAACACTCATCAGAAATAAACTTTATGACCTTTTAAAATAAAATTTTTCAGAATTTTCAAGGGATTCAGACCAAAAAAAGCACTCTTTATCTAAGTCTATGAGAATTTGATAAAAACTAGTTGGCCCTACAAAAATCATAGTGATTTTCTCTAACCATCTCTTCAGATGGGATTCAATTAGTAAAATAAAGGGAATAAGGAGGGGGGAAAAAAGAAAACAAAACCAAGAAAATCTTATTATATGCTATTAAACTCAATAAGGCTTTTCCATCAGAGAACATCAAGCCTTATTTCTGGTAATCCCTGAGCTGTTGTAAATCAGGAGTTACTGCTATAAAGACTAGAGTTCCAACAGAATAAAATTGCAGTAAGCAGAAGCCAGACCTTTGAGTCATATTGCACAAGTCCAGAGAATTGTTAGACAAAAATCTCTGCTGCTAGCAACTGTCTGTTTTCTTGCAAGTCTAACAGAAATGTTAGCACTCAAATATTGACAGTTTGGCAGCTCTGCCCCAAACAGTTTCTGAAACAGAAACCTAAATGTGAAGACTGTTACGCTTGGGTCTCAGCAGATCTTGTTCCACCTAAAACCCAGCGTTTCACAACTGGATTCACTTCAAGAAATTTGAAGCAAAACACAGATAATGGTATGGATCATCAGCCCCACTGCCAGCAGTGCCTCTCTTGCCTCCGGGCACTTGGGTGCCAGCCAGGGTCCCTCAGAACTATTACCTCTCAGGTCCAAACTGACCTTGCATCTTGATTTTGATCTTGCATCTTGTGCGATCCTTTGTCTCAATTTAATTTGCAAGTATGTAATCCCCACTGCAAATGTGTCCTGTAGTTAGAATATTTTTTAATGGGTATGAGAGACAACTGTTTAAACCCGTGGCGCTGAGGTCCCACATTTCCTAGTCATTTCTCATGCTACAGTGAAACATAAGTGAACATAAGCTGTCCTTAAGAGACTTTTTTTTTTAGGACTGGAGCCTGCTATTTCTTTTTCAGGAATATGAATAGCCCTACCTCCTGTTCCACTATAAAGCAACAGAGTACAGAAGTTTGTGATGTCCTGATTGAGGGAACAGAAGTTTCCAGAAACTAATTCTGAAAATTATCAGCAGATGAAAAACCTCGGATATCTTGGACAATAGAGATAGTAGTAGTATCATATTTTTACAATAAGGAAAATACATAAAACTTAAGTACAACTCCCCATCACAAGTATATCTTAGGATTATCTGGTGGGAGGGAGATTTCAAGTCAAACTTTGATTATAAGCGTGCTAATGCTATTCAGCGTTAGTAAGATGTGCATTATAGGTAAATATTTGCCTTGTCAAAGAATATATGCCATAAAAAAGTCAGTGTTTGTATAGATAGAATCCACAAGGCTTCATTTTCTGTGAGATATGCTGAAGAGAAACACAAAGTTTTTCAGAAACATTTTATAGGAAATGTATACTATATCTTACCAGAAATTGCATCTGAATGAAAACACGTCTGGTGTAAAGCAGTGTTGTTCCCTGAAAAGTTGGTGGGATTTGTTCCCACTTAGCCTTGAACTGAAATTGGCCCAAGGTATAGAATTTTGATTATTATGTTTCATATCTTTATCATATCTGCCCTGATCCCAAGATAAATAGACTACAGTATTTCTAGATATCAATTTACTGTAAAAGTCTCCGTAAGCAATTTCAATTCTCATGTATACTCTACCATATTGTGTTTTTAAAAAGTTCAAGAGCAAGAAAATGAAAGTAGAGGATCAAAACCAAGTTTTTTTTACAGCTGAATACTGGAGTTTCATACAGGTACTGTCAAAAGACCTAAAAAGCAACACGTCAAGGGACTTAATGGGACCTCAAAAAAGAGCAAAGACTTGGGGTTCAGTTCATTCTTTTATTAAGCTTCTCGATGAAAACACAACTCTTCCTCTATCACCCCCCTCCCCCTCAAAAAAAAAACAAACACCAGACCAAAAAGCAAACAACTAACCACAGCTCCCTTTACTAGGAGAGGTCACGCCACTGATGACAGCTTTTGATTCTCCCTAGGATGCCAGCTTCACTCCAAATATAGTGTGAATCCCATCAGTGGTTTTATCCATGTTCTCTCACGTTGTACATTTCTGAGCTTCCATCACTTATTGTGAAATCCACCTTTTCACATACAAAGTGTGATCCACACTAGATTCTAGACATGAACTGGGGTTAAACTCTTTTCTGACTTTTACTGAAGACATTTCTCTGTTAAGACTGCCGTGTAACACCAACAGGTGTGCAACAGCTCCAGAACGTAAGGAAGCTAGCATCCTGAAGCCAAATAATGTTTGCAAAATTATTAAGATCTAGAGTATGGCAGTTCATTTAGTAAAGAAAAAATGTAACATTGATACATATATAGAAAATTTTACGCTTTTTTATGCATTTGCATAATTATACATTCATACGCCAGTGATTAGAGGGATTCTGTATTGGCATGTTTGTCTTTTAAACACTACAGAGAATGACAGTATAGAAGCAAGCAACAGCTGTGAATAATACATCAATATTCACCTGAATTGTATGTTTTTAAAGCACCTAGTCCAGGAGAGTGGGTAAATTCTGATATCTTTTTATCCTTCATAGCCAGAAGCTGTTACTGTCTCTACAGTACTTTGTTTTGAGTTGATCATCTCCCCAGTGAATAGCCCCCTCATAGCATAGTGTCCAATTACGTCATTTGGGTTGAGCAGGACAGATTTGAATACTAAACAAAAATTGTGACTCTGAAGATCAAAATACAATCCTTATCTAAAGCACAGGTTCACTGCATGCTCTTGTCAAACCTTGTAATCTATCCTAAAACTCCATGCTTTCTTGTAAAATTGAGATACCTTCTTATCTGATGGGGGACAGGGGGAAATGAGAGATGCTCATTTCTATGCTAATGAGGGCTTTAAGTAGATAAATACCAAAGAATGCAGAAATGCTGAGACTAAACATGGTTGGCACAAAAATTACTACCACTGTGTCACTACAGGTTCACATTTGGTATAGTTTAATTTAACCAGCAATATTGAAATTCAGCATGTCAGCTGCCAAAAAAAAAAAAAAAAAAAAGAGAGTGAGAGAGAAGGAGGGAGAGAGAGAAAAACAGAATGTAATATTTTGGATGGAAGGAAAGTAACAAGGATATAATCTATTATAAGAAATTACTTATGAATAAATTGCAAGAGTGCAAGAGCTAAGAAAACAAGAAGGGAATAACAATTAGATAGAAAGCCCAACCAGCCTAGGAGAATAAATTCCCTCTGAAAAGAAAGGTGTGAGGTCTTGTGTTGATTGAGGACAATAAGTACATCAATTGCCATTTTAAAAAGTCCTGGAGAGAAGCTTAGAAATCTATTTGCTATATAGGAATGAAACAAATTACTGAAGGAAAAAAAAAAAAAAAAAAAAAAAAAAAAAATTATTCCACAGTTGGGAAGGTGCAGAAGGACTGCTATCACTCTTGGTAGGGCAGAAATAGCACACAAAGCAACCGTTTTTAGAATTAGTATGGTTATTCAAAGGGAACTGATATGCTAAGCATCTCTTAGCTCCATTAGGAAACAAATTATCAGGGGCTGGTACCAGGGATATGATGCAGCTGGAGGGTTTCATTGTAAGAAAAAAAATTCCTACATTAAAATTCAGTTTATTTGAAACTTCTCACAAAACCACTGCATTTTTTCATAATTGAGGTAGAACTCATGTACCCTTCCTTTGCAATAAAATATCTCCCATTATCTAGAAGCTTAGCCTAACCAATTTGAAGTCCACCTTTGCAATCAGGGGAAAAATATTCTACATGTGTCATTTATAAACATTCACAGCTGTATCTTGTGATACTTGTGGATTTCTAGGTACCAATCTAAGATCTGCTTGATCAGTGTTATATGAGTTTACAGCCTACAAATACCCCAAAAAGAGAGCCCGCTCCTGCTAGTGTTGCCATGAATCTTCAGTGAAGTGACTTCGACTTCAAAATGACTTAACGTGGCCCTGATAGTATTGCTGACATAAAGCAATTGTTATATTCGCGCTCACACCTAGACAAACTCAATCTAAACTAGTGATAATACAAAACCAGCAAACCAACCATAACATCAAGATGCACTCTGGAGATGAGAAAACCAAGTTACACACAGCTCACAGAAGTCCATCACTGGGCTCAAGTTTTTTAAATGTTCACTTTTAATACATTTTCAAATTTCCACAGCCTTCTGCACTTTTATTTTGCTTAAATTATTTTTCAGGAATAAGACCTGTGTGGAGTTTCCAGCCCTGTCAAATTCACATTATCCAAAAATATCTTTACTTTTGAAGGTTTTTTGCACAGTCCTGCTGGTTGCTTTGCTTCTCTTTTAAAAAGTTCTGTGGCTGATGTGACTTATTCTGTGTTGCCTTCATTAAAAGGTCCATCTAAGCAGGCTTGGAATTACCAAAAGGCAAAGAAACAACTACAGTGTGAGCCTGGAAAGTAATGACTCTTTCAGAACTTGCATACTGCAAAGTTAAAAAAAAAAACAAACGTCCCCTCCAATACAATGGCTTGTTCACTGAGAGAAATTATTTTCAATAGTATTCAATGTCTTGATTTAGAACTAACAAAACCTGAATAATTACATGCACATTTGGTAACAGCCAGTTAAGTTAGTTGTTTATTTTCCTCCATATTTGTTCATCTTACTCTGTCACCAGAAGGCAGGATTTTGAATCACTGGGAGTGACTACGCTATCTAATAAAACTTTTAGCCGCATATAATGCTACATATCTGAATAATCCTACTAGGAGGTCAGACATCCATGACAAGAATCTGCACAAGAACAGAGTTTCTTACAGAACAACAATAAAAGGCACCTGTGCAAAGCTCCAGTATGAAAGCAGCATAGCATTTTGTAAAATCCTATTAATTCCTAGAAAACCTTAGGCACCTTGTTCTCTTATATGAAAAGAGTGATAAAGAAATCATACTGAGATTAACAGCCTGAGAGCTGCCTATGGCTGTTTAGAGTCAGTCTGTCAAAACTGGTATTGCAGTTTACAGGCCTTCCTCATTGTTGACTCTGGTGGGCAAGAAAATGGCCTCACCCCTGGAAGATATTCGAGGTGCCTTTGAAGAGCTGAGTCTCTGAGACATCACAGGCAGAAGGAGAAGGCAGAGACCATGATCTTTAAGCAACTCTGTAGCTTCCCAAATCTAAGGGGCTACTGGGAATTGCAATAGCTTTAGATTCAACACAGACAGTCCTGAGGACCTCACAGTGCTCTTAATTTTCTCTTCCCAGGCTGACTTCAGGTACAACCCTATGTTGTACCTCTTGTATGGCTCCCTTGAGGGAGATTTTGCAGCTTTCATCTACAAAATTTGCTCAGAGGAAAATATTCCCATAGCTGGACATGAGATTTGAGAGCTCCTTTAACTAAGGAAAAACTGTCAGGAGCAGTATAAGAGATCTTTACTGGAAGGAGGGGCAGTCCCTTTGGGACAGATTTGCCTGAGTACATTTGCTATGATCTTCTCTAGATGCTGTATGTGTCCATGGAGCCAACGCATGCTGAAGAAGGCAGAGTCACACTCTAGCAGCAAGCTGAAGCAGGCTCTGACTGAATTGACAGTAGCAGGACTTTGTCCAATTCCTGTGCGAGTATGCAAAAGTGGTAGAAAATGAAGTAAAAAATCCTCCTACCATGCCTCATATAGCCTCCCTGGCTTTTTGTTTGCCCATTGACAGGCTTCGTACAACCAAAAGCAGGAGACAACAGCCCCACCGTGTAGCTTTCCCCCAGCTCAGTTTCCCACCGCGCTCTCATGCTGCAGACCGTCGGCACTAGCAGCTCAATTAAGCGACACTGCAGAAACGTCGCTGCGAACAGTGATCCTGCCCTTTCCCCTCTCTCTGAGAGGAACAACGTTGTTGTCTAGAGCTCACTGACAAGGAAGTCAAAGGGGTGCCTTTTGGTGCCCTCAGACTCCCATTAAAGACTTGGAAACAACTTAGAAGTCACTTGCAATGGCAGATCAGGCACAGGCAAACGATACTTGCGTCAGCCCTGTCATAGAGACACACGAGGTTATGGCACAGCTGCGTGGCGGCAGCGTCGTAGGGTTTGTAGTCACCCATTTGAAATGCCTCTTCAGTCACAAGGACCAAGTTCAGTAAACAACTATACAACAACCTGATTCAACGCCCTTTGAAGTCATTAGGAACCTGGTTTTTTAGGATGCTCTTATTCGTGGTTCAAATGAGAAAGCAGCGGAGGCTAATAAAAAAACCCCAAACCTGTTCTTTTTAGAAGCTTCTACTTGCTCTCCTTCGCCCTAAACATGTGGCAGCACAGGCACTCTCCCCGACCTCTCTGGAAAGATTTTCAATAGAAAAAGAAAACTGAGGCAGAATCTGCAAGCCTCTTCATCTACAATTTTTTTTTTTTTTAAAAAAGTACTCCTTTCCCTTCCTCTCAACTCCCTGCCTCCAACAAAGATAATCTTGAATCAATCTTAAGCTCAACCAAGTAACGCCACAAAATAATGGAAAGAAAATGAACATTATATGTGATTTCAGGGCCCAGAAAACATTGCAGCAGGAAGAATTTATCACTGACCTTCACACCTAGTGTCTGCTGAAGAATATACAATAGTTATAACTAGACAAAAAAATATTTTTATTTAGGACAAAAAAAAAAAGACATTAATAATCCAACAGTGATTTTTGCCCATTTCTCAAGAGTATGGTAACTGTATATGCTGGCTGTGGGTTTGTTTTAGTTTAAAAGCTCAATTTTTCATGAGAAAAGAAGGGTTAAACTTACACTTAATTAAGTGACTTCACATGTTAGCAATCATAGCATGTGTAGAAATCAGATGTGTTTGAAATATTCATGATGAAATGCAAAACCACTATTACACTTCCACATTCGGTCAAGCTTGAAAATGGGTTTGTTTCTGTGAAAAATGTCACTAAGATGTAAGCTTTCCTTTTTTCTTTCTCTTTTATTTTCTTTTGCGTGAAAACTGCTTTGCAGCTAGCTTACATGAATTCATATTATCATTAGCTTCACAGAGGTGAGATTCACGTTTCATGTTTTCAATGCACTGACACCCATATTTCTCAAGTACTACATAAAGTGATGTTTGGGTGCAGAGGGGAGCTGACAAAGCTGGATGAATGAAAAAAAAAATTAAGAAAAAATTTGTAAAATATTGTTCATGCTTTTAATCTGTAGCACCTTTCTTAGAGAGAAAGGCAAATTTCAAACAGTTCAGAACTGAGTTGTGGCTGACTTAAACATGAGGTAAAACTTTCAGCTATCATTTTTCAGCTCTGTTCATATGAGTGATCAAAGTTTATTAAAAAGTATCATAAAAAAAGCAGAGTGAATTCCATTCTATTCAAGGAAATGTTAATTAAACACTTATCACCAATATACTTCGAAAATGCATTGCTTTTCCATGCATAATGAAGACTGGCATTTTATGTCCAGAAAATATGGCATCAGAGGACACTCCCCGATACCTTCTACACGCAAGCTGGTTTTATTGCCGTTCAAACCAAACAGTATTCTGTGCTCTGATGCCTATCAGAGCTGTTTGGAAAGCAAAGTCCTTTCTTGCAAAAAGCACCAACTTTTTTATAAAAACAAAAAACAAAACAAAACAAAACAAAAAAAAAAGAAAGTATCAGTGAACACCAAAGATTTCCATTTCAGACCAAACATTTTCAACAAAAACTCAATAATTTCTTGACAGAAACAGATCTTTTTCCACGAACATACTTGAAATGCTTACTTGGAACCCTGTATCTCCGTTGACAGACAGGCAACTAGCTTCATGAACATCTGTTACCAGCCCGCTGTTTAGTACAACATCCTGTTGCCAGCTCATACACCTATCAGGGTCTCAGTCTACTTGTCTCCTGAAGAGCCAAAGGCTCAGATGAGGATATTTCCTGATAACCCACTACTCTTCCCTCCTATACCTTTCATCCTCCTGAAGAGGAGAGGCCATGAAGGGAGACCTCGTGAGAGGAGATTGGTACAAACCACCCTACTAGAGTGAGAAAGAGGGTAACAGTGTAAAAAACTTCACAAAGTCTCTGTATTGCAGACCCTGGTTCTTAAGGAAGACTTTAATCCCCTTGTCCTCTTTTGGAAGGAACAAAGGCAATCCAGGAAATTTCTGAAGGGTGAGGTAACTTACCGACAGAAGTACAAGATAGCCAGCCCAGGAGCAAGACACAGCTGGATCTGCTACTCATAAACAAAGAAGTGACAGCCTTGGCTGTAGCGATGATGAAGCAGCAGAGTCCAAAATCCTGAGAGGAGTGAGGAAGGAAAGCACCAGAGTGCAAACTCTAGACTTCAAGTGAGCAGACCTCAGCCTGTTCATGAAACTGTTCAATGGGATCCCATGAAAGGTGGCTCTGAAGGGTAAGGAGTTCAGGCAAGTTGTCAGATCTTTGAAGACAGTATCCTCCAAGGAGGAGAACAGTTCATTCTGATACTTAGGAAAACAGACAGACATATCAGGTATCTAGCTTGGAAAGGAGGAATTTAAAACATTGCTAGGGTAGGTAAGCATGGTCTTAGGAAAATCAAAGATAAATTGGAGCTGAAAATTGCTAAGGACATCAAGGACAAGAAGACCTTCTGTAACCACTTTACAGCAAAAGGTTGAAAAAGGATTATGTGGGACCACTGTTGAACGGGGCAAGTGATTTAGTGATAGACAGATAGCTGAGGTGCTTCTCATTGGAAGCACACCTATGGCTTATAGGACACTGCAGGATGTATGTTTAATTAGTTTTATGCATTTCCCAATGTTCTAGACCAACCATGATTCTTTGTCTCTCAGTCAAGTGTTGCAACTTAAATGAACAGCATACATTCAAGATTTATCAAAAGAGAGAAGAGTTTTTTAATAACACTTATCACCATAGTGGAAGCAACACAGTCCGTCCTCAAAGGCAACATTAAATCACTGTACCTTTAACATAGTTCATCTATGATTAGTATTTAGTCTTTTTCCTGGTTTCAGCTAAGACAGAGTTAATTTTCTTTCTAGTAGCCGTTACAGTGCTGTGTTTCGGGTTAGGATGAGAATAATGTGGATAACACACTGATGCGTTCAGTTGTTGCTGGGCAGTTGCAGTGCCCACACTAAGTCAAGGACCTTTCAGCTTCCCACGTCCTGCCAGGCACACCAGGAGCTGGGAGAGCACAGCCAGGGCAGCTGGCCCAGGCTGGCCAAGGGATGTTCCCTGCCATAGAGCGTCATGCTCCGGATATAACTGAGGAAGTGAGCTGGGAGGCAGGATTGCTGCTCAGAAACAGACTGGCCATCTGGTTGTTGGTTTTTTGTCCTGTGGGTGATGAGCAATTGCATTTGTGCATCGCTTGTTTTATATATATTATTAGTAGTACTACTACTACTATTATTATTCTTCTCTTCCTTTTTTATCCTATTAGGCTGTCTTTATCTCACCCCACAAGGTTTTCGGGTTTGGGCTTTTTTCCATTCTCCCCCCATCCCACTGTGGGGGGGAGGACTGAGCAAGCAGCTATATGGTGTTTAGCTGCTGGCTGGGGCTAAACCACGACACCCTGTCATACAGCACTGCCATTCCTGATAGCAACCCATAAGCTTTGCACTGAGTTTGAAGGCCTCAGGACTGAAGCTTGTCAGGTCTGCTCTACCTGGACTTCCTTTGACCTGACCTACCTTTAGGTTGCTTGACTCAATTTAGGTGTGACAGCAGTTTCTTCAACTGATCAGGTGTCTATGGCTAATTTGTTTTACTTCACCTTTGCGTGGTATAACCACATTGTCATATAGAAAGCAGTAACAAGCAGATATGCCATAAAATGAAATATTTATGACTCCAGCACAGTAGCACAGCATAGAGAAATACAGGGCTGGTACAACAGAAGAGGCCTTGGGAAGTGGAGAGACAGGATGTGGCATAGACGAATACTGGCACAGGAAGACAAGAGAGGGGGCCTGGGCTTGGCACTGGAGACCCCACAGCTCTAAGCAGCTCAGACGTGGTCAGTTAAAAACATGTAGATCTTCGGCTGGACAAAACTTATTTTAGTGGTAACAAAGAAATAATAACTAATTTACACAAAGTATATAGTAGACTTAGACGCAACCTGGAACTGTAGATCAATGAAGAGAGAGAAAGATGCAAAAGCCTGTTAACAAAGACACAAAAATGATCCCAACTCAGCCTGAGAGAGAGGAAGAAGAAAATACCAACATATTCAGCATCATATTCCTCCTGGGAAAGGATGCCAGATGCTGACAACTCTTTGTCACCCCCTACCACATATGTCACCACCAGAACAAGACCACTGACTAGGATCCAGATTAGTAGCAGCAGGGCAAGCATAATGCCAGAAAAGGGGTAGAAAATAAGTGTGTGTGTATAGCAATTTTAACTGCAGTATTATTCTTTCTTGTTTTGTAGCAATTAGATCTGGACTAATAACGATCAAATTCTCAAGACCTCAATTATACTAACAATAAATTCTTGGCCTCACTTATATATAAGGCACGCTTTCTCCTTGCCCCCCCCCCCCCAAAAAGAACTGCAGTAATAGTGCA
>VWZZ01000183.1:348075-422396 GCA_013399095.1 Psophia crepitans
AGAGGGCTGGAGCACCTCTCCTATGAGGAAAGGTTGAGGGAGCTGGGGGTGTTCAGTCTAGAGAAGAGAAGGCTCCAGGGAGACCTAATCGCAGCCTTCCAATACCTAAAGGGGACCTACAGGAAAGCTGGAGAGGGGCTGTTTATCAGGGAGTGCAGTGACAGGACAAGGGGTATTGGGTTTAAACTTTAAACCCAAACTTTAAAAAGGGGAGATTTAGATTGGACATTGGGAAGAAATTCTTCCCTGTGAGGGTGGTGAGGCACTGGCACAGGTTGCCCAGAGAAGCTGTGGCTGCCCCATCCCTGGAAGTGCTCAAGGCCAGGTTGGATGGGGCTTTGGGCACCCTGGTCTAGTGTCGGGTGTCCCTGTCCATGGCGAGGGGGGTGGAACTAGATGATCCTTGTGGTCCTTTACAACCCAAACCATTCTATGACTCTCTGAGTACCCTGGGATGAATCCCAGATAACAACCCTTTAATGGGCCAGCAAAGGGAGAGGGAAACAACAACAAAGCAGCAGTAGTTTTAATGGGATGTAAACAAAGGCGTTAACAAGGAGAGTAATTTATCGATCAATGACGGACCAGAGGGACCAGCCGCTCAGCTCAGCCCACCCACAGACCATCTGAAATTTGCCCCAACCCGTCCCTACCCAGCCAGCCCCCTTTTATGGGGGGCATGAGGGCACATGGTATGGAATAGTCCCAGCCAGGCTCACCTGGCCTGGCTCCTTCTGAAAATTAACCCTATCCTAGTCAAAACCAGGACACTCCTCTTCCCCAAAAGTAGGCAGAAAAGTTGAGGTTGAGGTTCAGAAACAATGCCTGAAAACACAGTTAAGAAAATTAAAAGTCCCTGCTAGTGTGCTGGGACCACTCAATTATTATAGTAAAGATTCCCCGAGAACCTTCTGGCAATGTTTCCTAGCTATCAAATATTTCTTTATGCCAGGGTCATATATGAGAAAGTAGTTATAATAGCTAAAATCTACGGTAGTCATAGAGACAAGACAAAGTATCAGAAATGGCATTGCAAAACAGATTTTAAAGGGATTGGAAGAAAGAGAGGATGCCCTGCACAGACAAGAAAATGCATAAGGGTTTCTGGTGCTGTATGATATTAATTCCTCCCAGTACTCAAATACAAACGTATCAACACAAGCCTTTCTTAATTATAACCAGAAGCCCTGGTGTCTCTGCAGTCCCACAGAGCTAATCGAAGTCTTGCAAGGGAGAAGATACAGTCCCTAATTCAGAGAAGTTATATCAGCTGTAGAGGCAGGACTACTTTTCGTAGTTCACCAAGATTTCCGGCATAGGTGCAGGAGAAAGAATTGAATGCAGACTAGATCACAGAAACAGATCAAATACAGTGATGAAGGGAGGAATTACATGGAAGAACAAATGCAGACGTAGCTATTGACATTTTTCTACAAATCATGCAGTTGAAACACACAGCAGTACCTAAGCATTGCTTGTCCAAATAAGCAGTTTCTACGGTTGTTAAAAAGAATGTGGGCAACAGTGAATAAAGACAGCAAGAAGGAGATGATGGTCAACATAATTCCAATAGGATTGTCCACACAACAGCCTCTATGTTGTGCCGAAATACACTTTATGAGGCATTTGCTTGCACGATTCTGATCCTGACCACCTTGGCAAAAGGAATATTTCAGCTTGGATCTTACTATGGTGGTTTTGCAAAAATTTTTATAAAGCAGCTGATTTTCTTGTGTCATTTCAGTGGAAGGGAGGTAAGTAAGCCAAAGACTTTCCAGTTTTTATGAATCACACTGGTTAGTACTGTTGCCTAACATATTATGTAACTGGGGGGGGAGGTGACCCAAAACACTCCAAATTTAAAAAAAAAAAATGTTATCATAAACTCAAAATCTCCCAGTTCCTAACTTGTGAGACTATTATTCTAGTCATCCTGAAAATGTAGAAAACTCAGAAGGGTTAACATTCTTATTTCTAGCAAAAAATCAGTGAAACAAACCTAAAAGTTTTTCAGCAATATGGGAATTTAAAGTAAATTGAATTGTGTCTATGGAGGAGCACAATTCAAGATTTTATTTTCTTTGTGGATGGTCACTTTAAAAGGGAAGGAAAAAACCTTACAATCAAAAAAACCAAGACAGAGAACAACAGAAAACATTATAAAAACAGTAAATAACTTCTCTCACATTCTCTTCTGCAGAGATTATGTAGATTTTGGCAGCAAAATTTGTTTGCACTTGATAAAACCAAATTTCAGCAGAGAAAAGGACAAAAATCAATTTGAGAGTTGTGTCCTGAAAATAGATTTTCTCAGTGTGCCTCCTAAATATGGACTTAGTAGACTGTCTGCTTGGAAAAATACTTAGGCAACAAGCCATGAATGACTCACAGGCTGGACCACCAAGCTGGCAGCCCTCACCTTCTAGCTCCCTTTCCAGCAGGGATCTTGTAGCCTTGAGTTGGGTGCCCAGACTTCCTGCACACCTGATGAAAGGGTTTGGGGACCTCAGGATGAGGTTTACCCGCCCAAGCCTGCTGGGGAGAAAGCTGCTTGGAGGTCAGATCAGATCTCTCCAATCACGGGAGAAATTGCAGCTCTCAGGTCTCCCTTCACACCACTAGCAGCTTTACCAAAAAAAATCAGCATTTTCCAAAGGTGTGTCAATAGATCTGATGTTTGCCAATCTAATGCTGCAGAGCAGCCTCTGTGAGCATCGTGGACCAGCAACACTTTGAGAGTATTGCCCTTCCCCACTCAAATGAAAGGTTGCCAAGAGAAGAAGGAAACTGACCGAAAGCCCCCCTTGCCTGCTTGAACATTTAGGTCATTAATAGTTCTGTTCAAAAACTCATGCTTGGATTTTTTTCTCCTTTTAACAAATAAGAGTTTAAAAGTTTTACTGGATCCACGCCCAAAGGCAAAAGAGGCTGTGCAAGCATCTTTCCTCTAACAGAAACTGTTTGGTCGCTGACAGAGGGACAGAAGGTGTTTGGTTTTAAAATACCTTGGTGTGCCAGATTCAAGAGTTTTAATCAGTTAAACAGCTGAACACTTTGTACAAATGTTACATTTCCCAAACAGGCCATGTTCTCTCTTCTTTTCTATGAAAATGGAACAGGAATTGTACTTGAGGAAACAAACAGCTCTCAACAAATGTCACAAAACATGCCACAAAATTACCAAAACACATAATTTATCCCTTGTCTCTTAAAGCAAACTAATACTTAGAATTCTTTTTTATGCACTGCATATCAACAATCAGGTGAAAGATCCAGGACACCCCTGTCTGGATGAAAAGAGTTCTAATGTGTATTTTATCAGCAGATGGAACTGGCCAGCAACACACAAATGGGTTCTTCTATTAGAGATTCTCTCAAAAAAACCACATACATGCTTATTACTGTTTTGTTCTAGAGAAAGGAAGAAGTCCTGTATCAGACTGTAGTTTTCCAAGGGCTTTTCCTTTCATATGACTTTCAGACAGCCACTTCCCAGCACACAGAATGTTACCAAGGAAACCAGGAGTGATGGTAAGTCACAGCATCTTTTATTTGTCCCAGGCAAAGGCAGCGAAAAACCCATTCAAGAAGTATTTTTTTTATCTCTTTACTCAGTTCTAGGTCCAGCCTTTCTCCTTCATTCAGGGAACAGCTTCAGGAGTATATTTTTTTACTTTTGTCCCTGTTTCCTTCTAGTGGACCATAATCCATGGAAGTGCCTTTTCAAACTACAGGAACTGGACTGGGCACTGTGCTATAGCAGTATCCAGGATTACATTCACTCCACTGTGCACTGCTTGAGTTTGGTTCAGCTACACCTGCCAGTCTTAACCAGGTACAAATAAGTTCCAAATCCTGTTAACACTGCAGTATTAGTTTGACATGGGATACTGCCAGATCATAGCCTGTCCTAGCGTAACGATCTTGCTGAATGTTGCAGTCGTTCAAATCCCTCCAGTGGGATCTTATTCATACCGAACAAGATTGACAGATCTTTGGCTAAATTACACTAATCCATGTCACGAGCAGGGAAGAGGATTCTTGGTTTCATTCTCTGAGTCAGATTCAGGTTTGATTTGAAGCTGCTGGGTTTGTCATTAAAATACAAATATGCATTTGAAAAAAGTCAACAGGCTTTTAAGCAAACAAGTCAAAAAGCACAAAGTGACATTTTTCTTGAAAGACAAGTGAGATCCAGCTTTCAAGGCTCAGCTAAGTCAGTTATGTAAATAGCACAATAAAACTCTTTGGTAAAAGCTAATCTGTTATGGAGATAAATGCCTTAGGCAATAGTCATAAAATGCCCTCACTAACAAATATGTCTGCTCTTCTGAATTTTGTAAAAGTTTGCACTTTAGCCAAAAAAGAAAAAAAAACACTTATGACTTACTGTTGCTATATCTGTATTCATTAAAACTGTCATTTTCCAATCAATATATTCCAAATTCTCTAAATTCTGTTTTTTACAAAAGAATTTTACCTTCATCCAGTTCTCTGGCAGCACTCACGCACTCTTATATGGATTATTTAATACTATATTTTAACAACTTATCCTTGCCAAAGCCTCTGCTTGTGTAAAAATATGTCAGAAGAAATTTGAGCTTGCAGGATTGACACTGTCCTGATCTATGTCCCATCCAGGCAGGTATAACTTATTTTAGTCTGAGTGAACATCCAGTCTGATAGTTGAGGATATGAAAAGTGGACAGATCCTGTGTGCTAGTATGGACTTTCCTCTGCAAGAGTCTCCCCACAAATTGGATGTGAGTATACAAATGTTTAGAGCTGTACAAGCCTGAACCGGAAGGTCCCTGCATGTTACTTGGAAGAAAGCTTACAACATCCCTCTCCTTCCTTACAGTTTCTGAAAGATGAAGCAAGGGATAAGAAGTCTGTAAAAGAAAACCGTATTTCAGGTTTAAAGGACTGATAGTCTAATTGACAGTTTTAAAATCTGCTAAGACTTCATACAAATCTTTCTCTGAAATGTATCTATTAAAAAAGTGAAATTTGAGATGAAATTGGAAAATTAACTTTTCATATCAATGAAATAAAGCTCATTTGTTGAATTTGTATCACTTGAAAAAAATCAGTTCCCCTGTTAGGTCTTAAAAGAAAAGGCAAATGAAAGAGAAAACCCAGCTCTCTAAATCCTGTTAGAGGATAAAACCAAATAAATCTACTTTCCCTCTCTGAATCAAGTACCACAGCAACATTATTCTTGATGTCACAAGGTGGTGCTCTTCCTTTCAAGTAATCTGTTTCACCTTAAAAACGACCTCATTAACTTAGAGAGAAAAGTACATGTTTTGAGACTTATCCACGTACACCGTCACTGAAAATGAGAAGCACCTTATGTATAGTACTTTTCTGGCACAAAGATGTACAAAAGCCAAGTTTCTTTATAGGTGACATGCATGACAACTTGGACATGCTAATGCATGACCTGCACCAAGCTCTTTACTACTTTTAAGAACCCTAGATTAGTTGAGTGTTTAAAATCTGCAGTTATGTAGCTGTTTTGCAGGAAATTCCACTAATCTAAAACTTTGAAATTTTTACAAGTAATGTTATAACGATTTAAGCACCAAAGCTATTCATGCAATCAATACTGCAATTCCTGCGTTGTTTATTTTATACTAAATCTATTTTATTCTATGCCCCTTCTACTTGTTCCACTTTTAATACAGCAAAGATTTTTGTATTGAACATGTATAATTGCCTCGAAGATATCAAGGAAGAGTTAGAGGGTTTGACAGCTAGGTGTAAAGAGTTGTGATTTTTGGTAACGTCCAACATATTTGGAACTTGGAGGTATTAATTTTGCCCCCCTAATCCTGCAAAAATTACTATCAGCACAGATGTCTGTCTCCATCTCCCAATTTATCAGTCCCTTGAGATTAACTGGATAGATTATATCTGTAGAACATCTTTCCAATTGTCAATAAAGTCTTAACGGTAATACTGTATCACAATTCACAGTCTGGTGGTTTCTTCAGGTTCATAATTCCAGAGAAAGTTCCATGGCCACAGAAACACAGAATGCCTGGGGTACTAGTTATTTTCATAGGATCATTCAGGTTGGAAGGGACCTCACCATGCAATCTAGCATCTAGCCAAGAGATTAATAATCACTGAACCTCTGAATTAAAACTGTAGCGCCAAATAATGTTGTGTTAAAACACAACAGAGAAAGACGGTGCTTGCCTTATATCCATAAGTTATAAAGCCAGAGAAATAGCCTAATACATTAAAATTAAAATATAGCATTGATATATTAACTGATGAGAAAGTAAAATACGTAAGCTAGGCCAATAGAAAAAGTAGCCAAGAGAACTAAAGCACTGCCAAAAGCCAGGGACATGACAGAAAACCAGGACAGTGCAGATAGGAGACACAGCAAGAGACGGCACGTTGTGGAAGGCTGCATACAGTGGGGCAGGAACAGGAGAGGTGCTGAGGGAGGACAGTTAAGTTGAAGTCTTTCATTGCCTACCTACACTTGAATAGTTTACCTTCTCCCTGATCTGATGATGAATTAAGGTTTTTGAGGTACTGAGCATCTCAGCAGGAAGTGTTCAGTGCTTTAAAAATTCCCGAGTTCTCAGAGAGGACTAGTTCATGAATATTTTGCCTCACAGAAAGTCCCATTTCTTCACTGCTTTAGGACATGAAGTGTGCTGTGCCTATTTACTTCCTCCCTCACATGTCAGTTCCTCCCATACCACAGTCTCCCAGCTAACAAGGAGCACCCACCATACAGATCACCATGTCCAAATGCCTCCTGATCTGCCACTGGCATCTATGATATTGTTACATGTCAACAATGCAAACATCTCCAGCATCTTTGAAAACCAAAAGCAGGGGACGGCGTTAAACAAACGGAAAATAACAACAAAGTATATATCAGAGAGCAGCAAATACAGTGATTGTGTTGGGGAAGTTCACATTTAATTTATTAAAATCCTTCTGCTTTCTCTCGTACAGGAGAGCCGCTGTGGAATTCCCAGCGTGCTGCACCAGAGCTCTGCGGCAGCCAGGGCTCTGCTGCAGAGGACGAGCGTGCCTAGCTGTTGTGGTGCCTTGAGACCTGCTCTTTAGATGGCAACGTCAATGGAAGCTTTTACTGCCCAACGCAGCTCTTACCATCTGCGGAAGCCATTATTCTGAAAAGTCCAACTCCCAGCCCTTACATTCAGTTAGAAAGAAATTTTGCTCCTGTGGAAAGCTCTTTCTCAGCAGAACTGATCTACTACTGCGTTATCTGGTGTGCCTGTAGAATTTAGGAGGGTCCAGCATGGGTATGACAGTCTGCTGCCGTTCTGAGTGAAACACCTGGGACTACAATTTTAGCATCTCAAGAGGAAGAACTACACATGAAGCCTGTGACTCACTAAACCTCCGATCGGACTATGCCACCACATCTCCGAGGATGGCACAGACCATGAAATACACTCTGCAGTTATCACTGGCACCAGAAGAGTTGCACAGCAGTTATCCAGACAAGAATCCCAGGAACAGATGATTCTCTGTATGTCTACCAAACTTCTCCAGGAAAGCAACATTTTAGATTTTAAAATTATTAAAAGAAGGGAAGGTTTTCTCCCAGTTTCTTATTTTTTCAAATTATTAAAATAATATCCTCTAACACCTCATTAACTACATTTCCGCTTCAAAACCCCTCAGAAATTAAGGTCCTTGATTTGGCATCTCTGAAAATTCCTGGCAAAGCCAAAATGCATTAACACCCCCCTACTTCTAGGGACAGATTTCTCTTGATGTGCATCCATGTGTTCATTCTGCCTGGGAGGGCACCACTGCGGGTGGCTTCGATCAACAGCATGTGTCTGGGGGCTGGCTAGGCTGAAAAGGGCATTTTGAAAGAATGAATGCACGGAGGACTTTGCTGAAGTTTGGGATCTTTCACCCTTCAACAAACAACGAAGCAACAGGGATATTGACACAGCTGCCTAAGCAGAGGACAGGAGCCACCACTGCCAATACAGTTTCCCCTCCGGAGGCAGGTAGAGGAAGAACTGCATTGGACATAATTAGTTTTGCAGTAGAAAACAAATCAATTGAAAAAGCAAGTTTTCAATCCTCTGTCTAACACAATAACAGGAAGCATAGCATTGATTTTGGTTTGAGGTGGATTGGTGTCTGCCACGTGGTATGTGTGGGGCTTGCTTTATTTATTTTTTCCTGTCATGAAGGCGACAACTTCAAATGAGTTAAGGCTGTTAACTAAGCCCTTCTTCTGTATCTGCTAAAGGTGCACCTATAAAACTCTAGAGCTGGATTTAACAATCAAACTCCCAGAGACTGTGACCCTGGGTGCACAAAGAAACATAATAAGGATCCCATGTTCCTCTCAAGGTATGACATCCCTCAGTAGAGCAGTCAAATCTAATTAAACAATCATTCCAACAGGAAGGTAGCCAGCCCCTGCAAAAATTCCTCTCCATCCTTTCAAGCAGTTGAGACAGGAATGCTCAGCCTTTTTAATAAACTTCATCAACCTATTTTTTCCCAGCATATCCCAGTAGGCTGCCAGATTCACTCTTCTTGACCAGACAGGAAAGCAATCATGGACTACAGAGGAGCTTAATTCTGGACACATGTTTGCCAATGACTTGGTTGACATATCTTGGACCTGTTCTGGATGGGGTTCTTATTCAAAATAGCACCTGAAGGAACATCCAGCACCAGCCTTTCTGAAAGCTTCTCTCTCAGCAGCTATATAATGACAGTCATATACTGCCAGATCACTTCACCTCACCTCGTGCACTCTCCCCATCTCACTGTTCTTCAACTGTCTTCATACCATGGGGCAAGGTCAGACACATTCACCCCCATCTGATAACTTTTCTTGCTATAAGTGTGTATCAATATTTTGGAAGATTTAATCAGAAGAAGCAGCACACAGCAGGAGAGATCAATAATTGATTATGCAGGTTTTTTCCTCTCTCTAAGAAAATGATTCACATCCTCCATAGCCATTTAGTGATTTCCACCAAGTTCCTGTGGATCTCCAGCCTAAATAAACTTCTATTATCCATGGAGGAGCTGGGGACAAATGAATACATTTTATCACTTTTAATTAAATAAAATAAAGAAATAAACATCAGATGTAACTACAAACATAGTGTAATTACATCTCCAATAAGCAATTCATCTATTTCAGAAGAAAATATCCTTACAATGAATGTAGGCTTTGTCTAGAACATAAGACTGTACATTACAGAAGAAATATTACAGACCAGTATTAGAAGATCATTTGAAGGAAAGGATGAGATTGATCATTCCAAAGAGCACCAGAGTACAAGACTATCAAAGGAGCACACACAGCAACATCATGGCATTAAATAATCAGCAACAAAACTACAAAAGAAACGAAGGGTGAATCAAGATGCAGAATTAAAAAAAAAAAATCAAAACTAACTGTCCAATACAAAAACATACCTGCAACTAGTCTGTTATTTAATGCATACTATGAACTACACGAGGCCACAACGAAGATCCTTTCAAGTTGATGCTGAGCCTCAATTCAGAATGCAAGGAACAGGAGCTCACCTTACTGTTGCTACTCTTCCACTGTTCAAGGACATTGCTCAGGAGCAACATCCCGCTACTGAAGCAAATGCAGAAAATGAATGCTGAAGAAATAACCTTGTCTAAACATGTGTACTTCTGCAGTGTTATCAGACACTTGGGATCTTCACTGGTTCCTCTACAGTCACAAAGGCAACATGTTCATTCCCAGAGTCTGCCTATCCTTTTAACACCTGGAGAAGTCCCATGTGCTCTCACCCCCAGTGCCAGCCTTGACTTCATTCACTGGCTTTGCTGGAGCCCAGATTTCTTCCTCTGCACAGCTAGCTGTGGCTTCCTGCAGGATTCACCCATTTGCTAATGAGAAGACAGGCCAAGTTATAACTCCCTTTTTGTCACACAACTGCTGAAAAAACAGATACCTATTTATATCATACAGTTTCTCAAGGGGCCTGTCGCAGCTCCTGCTATTCCATACTTCTGCTTGAGTTCATCAAAGTCCAGGCACTTCCTAATACACATATTATATATCACAATATATGAACTGTATTGGGCTGTCCATGTATTTGTATGTGCACTGTAATAATAAAAACAGTGTTAAAACACACTTTTCTGGATTGTTTCCTGTCAGCTGCACACTTCCAGAAAGTTAGCAACAGACCTATGAATGACCATACTATCTACATCACACATCAAGAGCAACCCCTGCTGACTTCCCACAGGAATTATGCTCATGACAGATCCCCTGGCTTTTTTTTTTTTTAATCTAACAACTTCTGCAGATTCTCTTGGAGAAGGTAGGCAGTGTAACAGACAGACTCTGTAGGAAAAGGTTCTCAGTGACTTAGGTCTTGAAACTTAAAGAGTTAAGAGTAATACCTTGAACATGGCTTGCATTAAACCTCATCTAGATGCAAAGCATTAACTCTTACAAAGAAAGAAATCCAGAATATCTGTTCTGTGGGAGATTCCAGTACCTATTTTTATCCTGCATCCGACTGATTTCCATATATTCCACTTAGACTTCATTTACTTATTTCCTAGTATTTTCACAGGCTAGAAATTAAGCTAATAAATGTTTTGCTTCAACACTTTTGATGAAAACAACCAAGCATATCAACATTCCTCATATCAAAATACTTAATCAAGCTACAGACTAGACTCCAATCCTTTGTCTAATGTTCAACATTAAGCTGTATTTTTCCACAGTGGCATAGTGTTTCCTGGGAGTTGTAATTCCTAAGTATTGTAGTTCCCAATACACCATATAACCCAGACTCCTCAGTCAGACTCCTCTTACTACAACGCATTTGCATTTATTTAATTGTAATGAAGAATAGTAATGTTGAAACCTGCCCTGTATGATGGCAAAGCAGTCTGGAGCCTGAATAATTTCCAAAAGAAATCCAGTGCTAAACTGCCTCACCCTCATTCCACTTTGAATTGAAAAAAAAATTCTTAATCTTAAATTTTTTCTTAAATTAATTCTTAAATTTTTGGAAAAAAAACACCAACCTTAATCAGGTCTGACACCAAATTAAATATTCATTTTAGTTACCCTGACAAAAAAAAATAAAATCTGTTGATTTCCAAGGCCTACTTTGTAAAAAAAGTAACCTTGCCTGCTTACTTCTGCCATGAATGCCTCAACATTCTCCTCACTGCTAGGCTCAGAGCATGGAATGCTTTCCCAGAAATCATTTCAAAGCCCACTGGTCTTTCATCTTCTAAGTCCTACTTCCCTTTATGATATGCTCAGGAAAAGAGTGCTTGTGGAGCTCTTACATATAATAGACATCCCCTTATTTATCATTAACGATGAACATCACAACAACTAGTGGCCTGCCTTGACTGGATCACTCTCTTCAGTCACCCTTGCAGGCTGCACCTGCAGAGCACCTCGTCCTGTCCGACCTCAGGCACTCCTGCAGTGGAAACAGTACTAAAAATAAATAGTTGCAAATTACAATTGCTTCACATATTTACTTTGTCAATCAGAAATTACTGGAAAGTCAAGTGTGGGAATGGACAAACCCCAGCTTTGTGCTGCCAGTTCATCTCCCACTCACAGCTACACAGCCATAATGGAATTTCCTCAATAAATAATTGCTCCTCTTTAAATTTGCCTCCAACAGTTTTATGGAAATATGGATCAAGTTTGAGAGGGCTTTTAACATCCCATTAAAAATTAACCACTTGTTTTATTGATTAGACAATTTGCAATGTGGTTGACTTTGCAGTTTAGGGGGGTTGGGTTTGTTTTATTTTTGTTTAAAAGAAAGCCTTATGTGGATGAATTCTTTTTTCTGCACATCAAGCGAGAATTTTGATAAAGCACAGCATAATTTGATGAGGTTTACTTCCCACAGCACTATTTAAAGTAATACTGTTGTGCAATGGCTTTAGTTTTTTTAAAGAAAATACAGATTCATCAGACAATTCACTCCAGTGAAAAGTTTTAAATAAAAGTGAGCATCCCTCAAAGAATGTAGGGTCCAATACCAGCCAAGATGATTACCTTCAGGAATAGTGACTTACAGAAAGCTCTCCCAACGAAAAGGAGGAAATAAACAATATGGCAATTTCAAGTTAATAGCAGTTCTGTTTCTACTACATCCCTAAGATTTTTCATCCTTTTATAAAACAGTAACGGGAAAATGGGTAAAAATGTCATTCATCTAACCACAGTGAGCTCAGAACAAAGGCAACTTTAAGTAGACATATTTACTGGAGACAACAAGGAAGGTCTGTAACTTTCCCCATACAAACAACTCTCTTAAGTGTGCACCTTATTAAACTCTCTCCTTTCTGGCTGCAAGGGCCTCCCATCCAACACTGATAAAGGGCACAAATAATCTCCCTTTTGCAAGATCCCAGCCCAATAGACAATGTCCAGATCCCAAGCAGCAACTGGAAAGAAGCACCCCCTGGAGACACACGTGCTAAAAATGTCAGCAGTAAAAAATACAGCCTAGTCCAAAGAACACGACTAGTCTGAAAAATAGTCCTCAAAAAAGCTTGAATTACCCTGTCACACAAACTCTAATCTGGCTGATTATTTAGAAGAGTTATGCAAAATATAAAAGCAGTAAATTACAGGTAGTTAGGTCACCTGAATGCTAGTAAGAACGGATAACTACAATTTAGCTAAATTTCTTTCAGACCCTTTACCAAACTCTTAATGATTGAATAACATGGATCTGAGGTTTGGAATGTCAAATAGCTGAAGCGTTTCAAGTTTTGAGACTACCATGATTGGAAAATGATTGAAGCGTGAGTAAAACTTAAGGCAAGTTAGAATAGTGAGAATGAGTCTGCCTAAAACTTGGGAACAAAGAATAAATCTTGTTTCATGATGCAAAACAGATTTTTGGCTTTAGGAACTCTGCTGGTTCGGCTTAAGAAATCATGCAGTTTACCAGCTGTCTTTTCTCAGAGGTTATCTACACGATTTTCCTGTAGGCAGCACCTGTATTTGCAGGATGTCAGGGTGACATTATGTTTACTGTAGGAAAAACAAGTTACTGCTCATTTTGTCCCAGTATTCCCTCTTGCCCTGCTGCACATGCTGCCATCACATGATCTGCTAGGCAGGTATCGGGTATTTTTGCAGCCTGGCTTAGTTATGAATTACAGGAAGGCTGAAAAACATGAGGGAATAGATAGCGCATATATGAGATTAGCAGACCTCAGCAGGACAGCTCTGATTGTTCGTATCTTGAAATGCCTAATGATTGTTGAAGAAAAAGAGTGGGGATGTCAGTTCTTTCTCTGAACATGAATTTTACTAGAAGACTAATATATGCATCTACATGCTTTTATCACTAAATAGAGCCTTTATTCTCTATTTTATGAGTGCATGTATATCTATATCAAAATGTTTATGTTCAGTTTCAACATATACATCACACGTTTTATACACCCACATATATATCTCTATGTGTGGATCTTCTTTTAGATCTTCCTCAAAGCTTTACTGTATTTGTTTACAGAGAAAAAGCTGTGTTTGAAACACATCTCTCATAGCACAGGGATAACGAGAGCTCGGGACTTGCTATAGCATTTCCACCTTATGGTTGGACTCGTATTTCAGCAGAATGAGAAAACAAATGGCTTTCAGAATCAGACCATCGTCCCTCTTCCATAACCCTGTAGAGAATCATTAAGATCTTGATGCTTTCTGGCCTGCCATGTTTATTTTCCCTTCCTGTCAGAACTGACACCACAGGTTTTGGAAGATGGGTCTGTCCCCCAAAAGCAACAGCACACTACCTAGCTACATGGGCAGCTCTCTACATGTAAATTAAACAGATGCCCAAGAGATAATAAACACCAACTTCCCTTTCTTTCTCACCCATAACCCTACCAAAGCCATCCTTTGCATCCAGGCGGGCTTGTCCAGGGACACCACCACTGCTGCTGAAAAGATCCATTACCTGTGATGGATCGTGACTGGCTACAAGTGCCCGTCTCTTTCACCAGTCAGTAGCCTGTGCCTTTTCCTCCATTCATTATGTGCCTAGTGACAGCAACGAACAACACAGTACAAAGCTGCTCTTCTCCCTGACTGCATAGAGGGGATAGGAAGGCAGAACCAAGAGCAGATATTCCCCATTCAACTCGGCTTTGTTCCCTGGCACCTGAGCAAAGGGAGGAATAGTAAGAAAGTGCAATGCTAAACTACAGGCTGTTGCTTTGTACACAACAGGAGAAGTCTGAATGTCAAGACTGACAAATGAACACATAAATGTCCTCTCAGGAGGCCATTCTAGTACCTAGCTAGTATGGAAGCAGAGGAGAACCACCTCAGGCCACCAGCAGCATTTTTTGTTCCTACGATACTCCTTAAATCAAACGTCCCTGTTCTCTGTGGAGCTCTAAATTACCTTTCAAACTGACAGTCCTTTCTCTGCTGCTGCCGTTCTACTAGGAGGCACTTTCTTAGGAGACCCTGAAATTGCAGGGAGGTGACCCACACTGCTGATTATCAGTTGCTTACACTGTACAATGAATGCACTATCCTAAGAAGAATAGTGTTACAACCATCAAAGCCCTCTGGTTAAAATAGCTTAGAAACAGAGATTTGAACCAAGGCTCATAATTCTGCACTTTCACATGCAAAGTTACACAGGATTATATCAGGAGCAGGCTCACAGGATGCAACACAACTCCACTTACAACAGGGATGAAGCTCCCATGGACATCACCAATCCAGGAAGAAGCGTTAGAGGCACGCGCAGCATAGAAGGGGGCAGAGTCATCTACCTGACCTGCGTGTGGGTATTAATCTTATCAGCACTGCCTAATGATTCAATCATGCCACAGCTAAGGGAAGATTTTATTTAGCAGATATGTAAATAACTACGCTGATGTATTTTATTTCCTTTTAATGGATAAAAAAAACTGCAAAGGATTATACAACACTGACATTGAAACTCCAGAAGTAAAATTGTTCGCAACAACAGTAATTGTAATTAGTAACGCTGCACAAATTTTGGCAAGTGAAGAATAAAGAAGTTTCTCAAAAGACAGTAAGAACGCCATTCACAGAGATAGTATAGCTGTAGGCCAGCATATAGGACATACAGGCGCAGCCCAACTAGCTCTGTTCCAGCAGCCCTGGCCCATTTTAGAGGATTTGCCAGTTTTGCAGTGAAACACTTGTAGGTACTGAGTGGTTAGGATATAGGAGAACACATATACATTGTCAGAACACTACACAGGAATATTTAATATTAGGCTTTCTTTTATGCATCAAAGATCTTCGATGGACTATTATCCAATTCCAGCTAGGCTAAGAATATTGTAGTAAAAAATCTACTGACAACAAAAGTAACATGAAACAGAATACTTGAAATTATTGCCACAAAAATCTAACACAAACACTCCTACTAGTGGAAGATTTACTGACTCCGCATTTCTCAATAATCCGACACCTCCAAAGGAGGAAGCCTGAGTCTATTTAGTGCTGAGCTAGGAAAATAGAAAGCAACACTGTTGTGCTAATCTTCTGCTATAATTGAGTTTTGGGGTTTTTGTTTGGTTGGGTTTTTTTGTTTGTTTGTTTTTAAACTAATACAGACCTAATTGAACAACTGAAAGGAATATGCATTTACTGTGCAAAACATGGTTAGTTGCTGGCAATTCTTTAGGATGCCACTGTGAGGTCTCTTCATGAATTTCCAAAGTTGTTTACACTTACTTCATTGCACATCATTACACTATATCTGAACAGTACCTACAGCTTTATTTCACAGTCCAGCACCCATTAGCATGGAGAGAGTGCTCCCTCCTCCAAACAGCACAACCTACATGCAGCCAAGACAACTCGCAGATGTGCTGCCCGGTGACCTAGCTGCTACAGCTCGCTTAGAAACATCTCTACAATAGTGTGACAAGACTACCTTAAAAAAAAGACTATCAGAAACACTCCTACACAAGTACTTTGTCTTTTTGCTTCAAAACTACTGGTAACTGCCTGTTCAGCTAAAGACCTCAGAAGCTAGCGAGGATAGATGCCACTCTTGTCTCGCAGGCAAGAGTTTAACAAGCCCGCACCACGCATTCATACGGAAACCGTTTGGCCCATCAGGCACACCTCTCTTTTGCAAGTGTTCTGGATAGTTTTACTTTCCCAGGATTAAACCAGTTATAATGGCTCAAGTTGGCTGGGTGGACGCCAGCAGGAGATGACATGCAAAATTCCACCATGCTGTGAAGATCCCTGAGTCACTGCTCCACAAGATGCTAGAGAAGCTGGTGTAAGGGGGAAGGATGGAAGGACAGATGGCAGGAATGAGCATAGTAGAGTACTTTGGTCAGATGATGAAAACGTAGGCCCTGGTAAAGGTCTAAGTAGCACATCGATATGTTGTTGTTTTCAAGTACAGAGTACTTGAAAAACAGATCAGAGGGAGAAACTGAGAGAATCCCTCTTCCTCAGCTCACTAAGTTTGTTCAATTGGCAAACCACCACTCCCAAGATGAGTGGCAGGAAAATGCAGCAGGAGATTTCATGTTCTCTTGTCACCTTACCCTTGAACATAGCTCCAAAGAGTCAGGACAGCAGTGTCAGTCTCCCAGGTACAGGAAATACTCACTGTGCAGCAGATCCTAAAACGCCCGTGTTCTGAAATCTTAGTGACACCTTGGTTTATGTGTTAGTTCTGCCCTTCCTCCTGCTTCCGCAATAAATTTCTCTTCTCCACTGTACTTCAGAAAGCCATGAACAATACAGGCTTTTGTCTCACCTCCTCTGCATTGCATTGCTATGATAAATTACATTTATAGACATTCACTCTATTTCAAGAATTTTCATCTACAAAGCATGATGTTGACATTTTTGCCGTGTGTGTGTGTGTGTCAGAGGGATAAACAAAAGCAAACAAAGTACTCCAGCTGCTGCTTGTTTTCCCCTAATTCCTTCCCAGATCAAACTGCTTTCCTGGATGCTATATAATATATTACTTCCTTCGTTATTTCAGGTTAGCCATCAATAATTGTCTAGCTACTGCAGATTTTGATACATAGGCAGAAAGAAAATGCTGTTGTGATTAAATCTGGAGATACGTAAGTGAGAGGGAACTGTCAATAGGTAAAGTTAGGATTTCCCTGCCTCCCCTTCCTTAACTTAAAACTTCTCAGGCTGCCTGCAAGCCTCTTAGTACTTGTAGGCGAGGCAAAGATGGAAAGATAGGAACAGATGAGCTTTGTTGCAGGCTGCTGTTTAGTGGTAGTTGGGAGACAACTGAGAATCATTTCCATTACTGAAAAGATGAGCAATGCCACAAGGCTCAATCCAGGGGGAGAAAAAAAAAAAAAAAAAGAGAGAACTCTAAAAGGACAGCTTCATTATAAGGACATTTCTGTTCTTTCCTTCACAGGCTGGAAAGGACAAAATGTCATAATCTTGTGTTTGACACACTGTCGTCTTTTTATCTTTAAACAAACACCTTTGGTTTTTAAAATTTATCAGTATATACAGAATTCAGAAATGCTAATCATTAGATAAAAATAAGGAAGAAAACAGATAATGGAGTGAAATAAGCTGGAAGAAGATTCATTTAGGGAATTAATTTACAATGCCAAAAATATAATTGCCAACTGATTAACACATTTTTTTCTCCCTCTTATGGGCATTTATTTTTAATTTATTAATTTCAATGCTCATTATACCTTGATTACACTCTCTTTTGGAGGAAATAAGATTTGAAGTGGTTTCTATTTTTTTACCCATTTTATTGTTTCCATACAGTAATTGTGAGTATGTCATGAACTTGAATCTGTTTGTGCTTTCTCTCACTTGAGGTTCTATTTTGAGTTGACTGCATTTGGGGGGGCGAACAAACATGTTTAAGGGCACTTGGTTGCAAATCAATCACTGAATGATAAGAGCTAATGTAAAGTGGTACTAACATCTGCTCTAGGCTGCAAAGTGTCCTTGTGGCATTGCCAATGCTCTGCGCAGAGCAAGGAATGAGGAAATACAAAGGTTACCCATAGAATGCTCTAAAATTGTAGGTAGATTTCTAAAAAAAGAAAGGTAATTTTCCTGCTCTGTAGAAATACCTCCCTGTCCTAGGTCAGTCTCATCTCTTGTATCTATCAGCAATTCTACAAAAGCCATCACTATTATTGCCATGAAGCAATTGAAGAAAATGTGAAAACTACTAGGCAAGACAATCTAGTTTATTGATTTCATTATTTTAAGCAAGCTGCCTATGGTTTTGTTTATATTCCAATCATCTGGAAATACTCTGGCACCCTACTGAGTATTCCAACAAGATCTGTTAAAGAGTAGACAAGACTTTCTTGGACAAACAAAATTCCAGACTCTTAGAAAGTTACTATCAGCTGCAGAATTGTCTATATCAGTTTTGTAAATTGTAATAAAAGCACAGTAATTCAAGTTATACTAACCAGAAACACAAATCATAGAACCATAAAATCATGTAGATTTGAAAATACCTTTAAGATCAAGTCCAATTGTAAACCTAGCACTGCCAAGTCCCACTAAACCATGTCCCTAAGTGCTGCATGTACACATCTTTTAAACACCTTCAGGCATGGTGAGAAAGAAGCCACATTATCATTTGCTGTAGACCAACATCTTCACACATACACACATATCTCTGCTGATGTGTGTTGCTGAAGCACCATAACTTACTCAAAGACAAAATTTTTCATTTACTTGGAGACATCCCTGGCATGTTCTAGAGAAAGCCTGCATTTGCCCTCTGGTTTCCAGTGTGGCTGTATTACAACAGAGGACAGATATCATGATCATCTTTCTGTCCCCCATGTGCAGCCCCCAGAACTCAGGGCGGGTACGTAAAAGCTATCAGCTGTCAACATGTACGTTTCCTTTCCTCACGCTACCCCACAGAGTAGCAGTTGTCTTTGTGCAGTCAGAATTGTCACTCTATATTCAAACCTTACAGTTCAGGTCCATGAAGAACCATAGAACTGTGACCTTGGGCACAAGAGATCTCTAACTTTTTAATGTTTTTAACGGTTGGGGTTTTTTTTGTTGTTTGGTGGGGTTTGGGTTTGTTTGGGGTTTTTTTGTGGTTTGGTTTTGGTTTTTAAGTAGAAAGCAAGCATTCTGCAAATCTGAATTTCAGTTTTCATTTTTTTCAGAGTTCCCAAAAGAACCAGCAACATATGTCATACATTTTTTTAAAGGAGAAGATTTAACTTCTCACAACACAACATACTTTAGACTCGAAACTTTGTTAAAAGGCTGAACAGAGCAAGACTTAAAGTAAAATTATGAGCTGGTAATCTTGCCTGTGTCTTTAACTCTGAGTTCTTAAATACATTATATTTTACAGCAGCTATTATACCTCTGGATTATTCTTACTGTTTATATAAATAGCTGGGCTTTGCTGGAATTTGACTAAATTGTTTGCCAGAATAATATCTTAAGGCAGCAAGGTCCATAGGTTAATTGCATGCTTAGCAAAGAAGCAGTGCCTCTTAAGTAGCTCTTTGCTTATTCCTGCATTTTGGTTTGGGTTTTTTTTAAGGAGTAAGGAAGAGTACTTGGTTTCAGCACTGTGTCTGCAGTTATTCTTTTGAGACAGAATTAGCATAAATGATCACAAGTATTTTCTTAATAGCAGAGATTATTTACAGATAGAGATACTGTACTAGAGCAAATACGATTTCAACTATAATCTCTCATGTTTTCTATGGTTTTCAGGGGACAAAATGGCTATAGTTATTAGGAACATATTTAAGACACTAGAAATTCAGAAGCTGGTACAGAAATCATAGGTGGGATCTTGGCTGTATAAAACCAACATGAGTTCTACCATTAATTTTATTCCACCGGGATTTCACTCACCTCATTAGCTTCTACCTTTGGAGTTTATTCTATAGCAACTATCAATTCACTCAAAAGGACCATAACTCACAGAGTTCAGACAAAGATTTAAAATGTGCATAGGTGACATATAAACTCAAGTCACATTATCAAAAATAATGTAGGAGTTGAGTTTTTTGAGGTAATCTAGCACACAGATGCCTGTCCAGAATCATATTTTCCAACCTGGATTTGCAGCTTAGGTGCCGAATTGCAATGGATGTTTTTATCTATGCCATTTACTTTTTTTTCCCCTCACCTGTATTATGTATTTGACATTTATATACCTTTAAAAATATAGTCCTTGAGAGGAATACCAGGTACTAAGTAATATACTATGCCTAGACTAAGGCTGATATTACGAGCGTAGTTAGAATAACATTATGTTGTACATACAGCAAAGAGCCCTTACCATGAACTTAAGTGGACTAACAAGGCTGAAAATTTGCAGCCACACAGGAAAATCAGCTATGAGTGAAACAAAACAGGTTGGTAAAAGAACAGTTTTAATAATACAATTCCATCCCACTAGGGGTTTTGTTGGCAAATTACGCATCAGTCGGGGCTCACTTGTCTACAGAACTAGCTCTAAGACTAACTAATCAATTTAAGTCTGTACTAATGGTTCACTGGCCTTTCGAGTAGCTCTTGGAAATGGGAGCAATGCTCTGAAGACTTCTATAGAATGGAAAACAAACCATATCTCCAAGCCCTACTGAAACAGACACCCAAAGCTGTATCTCCATGTCAACCAGCCTTCAACTTCAAAGATAGTCCTACTCTAAGGCCAACTGTCAAAAATTCAGGCCTTCGCGTCTTTGCTGAACTATATAGAAGATCAAAATGCAAATTATCCCAGAGAAGGGAACAAATCAAATTTCTCTCCTCAGGGGAGGCCATCAAGAGATTCTCTTCAACACCTGATGTGTACCTGCATAGCTGTGAGTTCCATCTCATGCCAGTAATAATCTTCCCTCCTCTTCATTTTCTTCCATGCAATGGACCCACTTCTATCCTTACTCTTTAGAGCACTCTGCATGGCTGATTTAGTTCTTTCCTCCTCCTACTGTAGCTGCTATATAAAAAGATGTTACTGAGAAAGGAAATGTACGTAGATGGGAGAATGAATACATAATTATTGTTGTTACTGTAATTTTTCTGTGGAAAAAGATGCAGAATTTGGCAATCTGAAATGTGAAATGCAACACTTAGATGAGGTATGTAGCTCAGAGAGATTATTCTATTCCATTCCAATATACGTTACCTAATCATACAGCCTCTTTGGTCTAAATAATTTTAATTAAGCAATTCTACCTTCTGTAGTAGCCATTACCAGAAGATAATTGACTGCATTGGTAATGAAGCTTTCTAAGGGTGCTAAACAAACAGCAAGGTTAATTATCTGGCAGTAATGCTTGTTATGGAAGTGTAACACTGGCCAACTAAGTTTCCTGTTCTGCTGCAGTACCCTTTCAGTAAATCAATGTAATATCCGTGGCTATATATTGTCTTACTGCGGTAGCAGTATTCAGCAACGGAAACAGGAAGCCACCAACTGGTCAGGAGTGCATGAAAACCAATATACAGAAAATATGACTTATTAAATGTGTTTTATTCAACTACTAAGTTTTATTAATTTTTTTCTCCCCCTTCTAATGGAAGAATGAATTTTCAAACTCTGTGTTTATGTACCAGGTACATCTGACAGCAGAGATGTATTTCAATTATAGACAGAGTCCAGAAGTTTATATTGCCTGTTATATAACCTGAAAGTGGATTTTTTTCAGTGAGCTTCTGTTTTCACCTTTTCTCCTTCTTGGCAATAAATCCACCCACACTGAATTAATTGGATAGATCACATTTGGTTTTCATTTTGTGGGTTTAAACTCAAAGTGTTGACAGTTCATGTATTTAATTCTATATTAATCAAAACTAATAGTGACCTATGTGTTTCTCTGCAGGTAAAAGCTTGGTTTAGATTCATGATAATGTCGATTTTTTTCAGTATTAAAAATAAATGTATCAAGTCAAGTTTATTTGACCTTTAACTTGGGAAAATGTCAAAAGTTAGTTTTATTTTAGGAGTTGGCTTATTTGGTTTTGGTTTTTTTTTTCTAAGAAAAATTCCCAGCTTTATAGCTAAGAGAATATGCCAATGGGGTATCTTTATTCCCAGGACCACAAGGCTATTCCCCTCCTAATTTCAGTATCTTGAAACAAAGTATTATGTCTTTATGCCAGTTTTCAAAAAAGAAATCCCAGGTGTAGCTGCTCTCTGAGAACAACCAAATACCATGAACTGGCATTTAGACATGGAAACATCTATGCAGCATGTTGCGAGGGTTGGTTGGGGTTTTTTTGCCTCTCGCTACCCTTATCTGATTTGTATGAAATTCATACATTTGCATAGAGGTGTCAGATGTGTAAATTCTATTAGTTAATAGTACCTCAGCTGTTTTACATAGATCCAATTGCCAAGTACACGTGGAAGAACCCAAGCAGCCAGTAATGATACATAATTTTAGCAACAGCCCTTTCACATGAAAATCTTGCTAAGAATTCTCCAAAGAGTAAATATTACAGTGGGTCCTGCAGCACTTGCTTGGTTGGGACTATTATAGAGCTAACCCTTCTGCTAGTGTCTTACTATTTCTCTCTTGTGCATGCATAAGGAAGGGAAAAAGTGTATGAATAGAAATGCAGAAAACTACTTTGCATTAAAACAAAAAGCTTACAGCCCTTTTCAAAGCAAAAGTGGCTTACCAAAAATGGTAGTTCTTGAAGAGCATTGCTGTTCCTTACATACACTTACAGGACATTTCCTTCAGGCCACAGACCTCTTTACAAATTGTGAATAGTGTCTGTCTCTGAACTGATTTACACATTCCTGAATGAATCCCTCTAGTGCACAGAACCCCTGAAGAAGTTTTACTGGCAGGTTCTGCTAAGCAAGGATCACAGAACCACTTTTCCCAAGTCTGAAAATGCCAGATTTATCTTGTACAATGACAGGAATTATTACAGTGTCGAGTCAGCCCTTGATTTATTGCAGGAGCTCCAAGAACTCATCCATAATTGCTGAGCCAAGAACAGTGCTTCTTGCTGATGAAGACACAGAGCCATCTCACTGCTCCAAATGTATCTTTGTAGACCCTAGAAACCAACTGATATTCAGGCTGATGGTCATTCCTATATAGTAGCATACAGCAACATGAAACAGTTTTCAGGATCATGACTAAGGACCTGGAGACAACCTAATAAAAAGTTCAGCAACAGAAGTTATCTGAAATTATGCTAAGTACTTTTTCACTTTTTTTTCTCCTCTGCAATCAGATGTTGACCTATTTAGGGTGGGTACTGCTGTTTTTCTTGTGTTGGCAGAATGCCTGATTCAAGAGTCCTTCAGCACAGACCGGAAACATGAATTTCACAGCAATACAAACACAAATTGAATAGAAAATAAAATTAGGATGTAAGCTGGGAACAAATAGTCTTCCAGAAGTCATATATGTAGACAAAGACCCATTAAGACAGGATGAAATGTTTTCACCAGGTGCTAAATTCAATCATTGCCAGCAGCAACCCAGAAATTCCTGTGAATGCAGACTGAATTTGAGAACGAGTTCTGGGAGGAGGGGAAAAAAAAGACAAATAAGTAGTAACTACATTTAAACACTGTAATATTTCATTTTAAACCTTCTGAAACAAAGCTTTTCTTTTTAGAAAGGCTAAAGCATCAAAAATATTAAAAAAAGATCTCAAAATAAACTGACAGTTCATAATTTTAGCTCCAGAGGTCTTCTCCAAGGTTTATTGCAGCCTTTGAAAGTGCTCCCAAGCTCTCAATTCTTGTCCCAAAGATCCCCATAATTTGTGATCAGATGCTTTAATAATGACACAAGTGGTCCAGATATTGACCTAATCATCTGCTATACTAGGCAGCTTTTTTTGAGCCTCATGTTTAATCCCAGCTTCAGCAGTGGCTGTGAAGAGAAACTGTTTTTGAACAGACAATGGTCTCTCAAAGCATCCTCTATTCAATTACTGAAGGGCTACTGAGCCCGAAACTCAACACTTATCAGCACACCAAGACAATGGCCATAGCTTTGGTCTGCCTCCCAGCATGATTTATGTGATCAAATACACTATTCCTACTTTATGTTTGAAGTTTCCCCCTTTGACTGAAAGGGAGAACCGCACATTCTGGTACCATTCATATCACACTAGCATGGATATAAAAAACAGGTCAGGTGAAAGACACCTAAAAGTGTTTGTCTCCATTGACTGCAAAGAGAGAAGAGGGGTTTTCTCAGACAACTAAGGTTAGATGAATCCATCCCACATGCTACAGTGGCATAGGAAGAGGACAGAATAAAAGAATAAGAGATGATGTCAAAAGAAGGCAGCAGAATTTTGGTTTCAGTCAAGATTGCAAGGCTCCAGTCAGAATCAAGGTGATTACCTCTATACCCTCATCTTCGCCCTCTGTTTCACTTTCTGATTTGTTTGTAGGATTTTTTGTCTCATTATCTTTTATTTAAAACATTTTCTGTTAGACCCTGCCTAGCCCTTCAGTCTGTTTCCTTGAAGCCTGTTACATCACTGTACCCTTCAGCATTTGATTCAGAACAGAATATATTTTGTACAAGGCCTCTCCAAAGGTATGTCAACTGTCACTTCCACAGAGTTCACTCAGGATGACTGAAGCACTTGGGAAAACAAACAACGTCTTCAGCTCTGCTCTTAAAACATGAATATGGAATTTGTTGGTTCCAATAAAAATTACTTTGGCTTGCCCATAAAGAGCTGCAAGGGCAAGTGTGATTCTAGCAATACAGAGCGGGCTTTGGTGAAAAATGAATAAAAATCTGGCAGTTTGGAGGCTCAGCTCCAACATGCTCTCAGTCACATAAGGTGGGTTTTGGTTGAACCTTTCTGAGATATATCTGAAAGACCTTGGATCTGCAAAAGTGGTTCAGAAACACTGCAGCACTTCTCTGGGACATAAGCTCCTGCACAGAGGCAGAGAACAGAAACAGAGAAGTGAGATGAAGCTACCCAAGCTTCTCTTCCTAGCTAATAGAGTATGAATTTACAGTAGATGCTTAAAACAGCCCTTTGTCTGCCCGTCCTTTATTTCTATCTGGCACTATTTCTACAGTGAATTTTGGCAACAGAGCAGGGCAAACATTTAGATGGCAGAAGCCCAAGTTGTTAAGCTATAGATGAAGCAGTAAAAACCAAGGTTTCTTGTCTTCTCTGCCTATACAATGAGCTGTTCCTAGCTCCTTTTTTTATCCAGTTAGTTTCTCTCGCAGACATGCATAGACAGGCACTGCTCCCTCTTTCTTGTAACATTCGCTCACATCTATGCAGCTGTCTCCAACATTATATGATTTGTACTGACAACATCCTCTTGCTCAAAGGAAAGCTAGATCTAAAGCTAAGCCTAGAAAAAGCCTGTAGCAACCTAGAACTTCCCATTTCACTGTTGCAAAGGACATGGAAGATGGAGATTTTTAAGCCAGAACGGGCTGTTAAGAGTACACAATCTAACCTTCAGCACATCATTCAGCCATCTCATCTTTCAAATCACGGACTGCAAACACCACCCTGGTAATCAGCCAGGTCTTCCAATGCCAAAGGAAGGTGTGGGAGAAGGTGTAAAAGCACAGTTCAAAGCTGGACCCCAGACTCAGGAAAAGGCTCTGTTGGTCTGTTTGGACAATTGACCTAGAAATGGCTCCCCATTTACAGCCAGACTATAAATATCTACCAGCAGTTGTGAGATACAGCAAGCAGGGATGTTTTGCATCCAGGAGGTCCCCAGTGCCATGGTGATGGATGCGCTGTAAATACACACTTAAAGTAACATCAGTGTTGGCTGGTTTTGAGCTGAATGAGGAAGGAGGACAGAAATGCATACTCTTATATTTAGAGGCTACTTCCAGCATGTCATTTGAAAAGATAATTAGGGTGGGAAGGGTCTGATTGCCAAGGGGACTAACATCCAAAAAGCTGATGCAGCTTGTTCATGGACTTTCTCAAACCATAAAGCTACCAACAGCAAACGGATTAAGCCACTTGAGAGTGGGAGACAGCTAGGGAAGAAGAAAACAAAGGGGAAGGATGAAACATGAAGCTGCTGTGTCCTATTTGCCACTCCACTGAGCACAGGTATCACAGGAGCTGCCACCACTCACCCTCATTTCAGCAGCAGCGAGAGAGCTCACTAAGAGTTTTATACCAACATACAGACAAAAATCTCCAAAGCAGGTTCAAAGTAACGGTGATAAAATGGATACATGACTTAAATCTTTTTGCTGCAATGTTTAACAAGCAATACCCAAGAACCCTTCTATCCTTCAACTTAACCCAAGAAGAGCTATAATGAAACAAGAGACAATATGGACATGGAGAACACAGGAATTAAAAATGATGACAAAGCAAGGCAGGGGACTTGGCTATGAACAGCATACATAACAATAGGAGAACAAAGGTCTGAAGTCCCTGATGGGAACAAACCTGTAAAAAAATAAAGCAAAGCAATGTCTGTTTTTCTGGCATTAGGTATCAGAGAAGATGCTAAAAATGTTACTGCCAAGCAAACCAAAACAAAGCAAGACAAAACAAAATATTCCAGGCTTTTTCTATTGACAAACTTTAGTGGTGTCTACAAAATATACAATACACAACATAAAGGACTAGAGACTGGGTGGATGTTGGCTTCTCTCTAAAAAACACAGAGATAAACTTCCCTGGTTTAGGACATTTCATCCTCATGCTAGCATCCTGAAGATCATCATGGAAAGAAAGGTCAACTTCATATAGACAGAGAGAATTATACTTAATGATACCTTTCCTTTCTTCACATCTCAGAACTCATTTTGGCTAGGAACTGCACTAGGAAAAATTTAATGTTTCCTTTACCAAAGATGAATGCAACTCACTTCTGAGGGCTTAATGCAAAGGAAATAGCAATGAACCTGTTAAGGCCTCAATGCATCTAGAGATATAAGTGTTAAAACACTTTTCAGATTCTTAGCCCCTTTGAAGTTAATGGGACCACTTTAGCATTTCTAAATGCTGTAAGGTCAGCTGTATTGTTTGACTGACCTGCACACAAACACTTCCACCAGACTGGTATTCCCAGAGGCAAACACATTCCCCTGCCGTCTGTCAAGAACAGAAAACTCAGATTGCTGTAGCACATGGCAGCACCAAATGGAGCAACACAAGGGCCAGAATGAATGGCAGCCACTTTGGAGAGTTGGGAATACTTAAATGTGTTTCATGTAAGGCAAGATGAGGAGTCATACACACAAAGACAGGAAACTTAGCACACTTGATACTTTTTCTTAAGCTTCATCAGAGAACCATGTATTGCATTCAATCATAGAAATAAAACAAAGAGAAAACAACAGCCCAGGGGTAAAAATACATGTATTAAACCTATTACTTCCCTGCAGGATGATGATAAATATCTTTTGATGTGACTGTCACAAGACAGCTTGGAAAACAAAGCATCTCTACAGCTGTCGGGAAGGTTGAAAATAATTCCTGTGGATACTTCTTAAAAGTGTACTTTAATACAGGGATAAGGCAAAATTAACTCTCTCTCAGCTGAAACCAGGACAGCCCCTCACTACAAGAAAGACATCAAAGCCCTGGAGCGTGTCCGGAGAAGGGCAACGAAACTGGTGAAGGGGCTGGAGCACAGGTCTTATGAGGAGCGGTTGAGGGAACTGGGACTGTTTAGTCTGGAGAAGAGGAGGCTCAGGGGAGACCTTATTGCCCTCTACAGCTACCTGAAAGAAAGTTGTGGCGAGGTGGGGGTTGGTCTGTTCTCACAGATAACTAGCTACAAGACAAGGGAGAATGGCTGCAAGTTGCGCCAGGGGAGATTTAGGTTGAAGATTAGGAGAAATTTCCTCTTGGAAAGAGTGGTCAGGCATTGGAACGGGTTGCCCAGGGGGGGGGTAGAGTCATCGTCCCTGGTGGTGTTTAAAGAAAGGTTGGATCTGGTACCTAAGGACATGGTTCAGTGGGTGGGTAATAGGTGGTAGGGAGATGATTGGACTAGATGATCCTTGAGATCTCTTCCAACCTTAATGATTCTGTGATTCTTTAACATATATTCAAGTATCTAGATGAGAAACATTACCTTATGACCTGATCGCATGCATACATGTCTTGTTTTCATGTCTCAGCCCTTATATATCTTTGGTGATTTTCCAAATCATGAATATGCAAACAAGAACAAGCCCTATTTTTCACCCAGTGTCCTCATTAAACCTGTGTAAAAAGCTGAGGGTGGAGACGAACATGCTGCAATCAGTCTAGATCACAATAAATCATTATTATTGTCTCTTTGTTCTAAAACATAGAGAAGTCTTCTTTGAAAACATGCAATATAGAAAAGAGGAGGATAGAAAAGGGAAAAAAACACTAACAGTTTGAATTGTAGCTTTCATTAAACTTGGAAGAAGTCATCTAGGTCAAGCCTAAGAGAATGCTGTAAATCAACTCTGACAGGACACTGGAATTCAAGTAATTGCTATTCTCTCGCTGCATATTGTCAGTATTTAATTTCTAAAATGTGTAAGTTTTAGCTGAACACAGTTTTGAGGTTTGTGACAAACAGGATTGTGAGCTGCTTATTAGCTCTTATTTCCCCCAAGCTACCCGCTTTTCCTACACCCCTCCAAAAATTCAGCTACTTATGGGCTGTTAATTGGAAGAAAGAGAAGTTGTTCGCTAAAGACACTGCCACACGGCAAAGGTCCCAGACTGCTTGGACCATTGATCATTGTCAAGTTTTTCTTTCAGCACATAGTATAGCCTCACCACCAACTACTTTAAATTGCAAATCCAAATCGATTTACTGAGGGAGGATAAAAGTATTCTCTTCTTCATGGCTCACTAAGTGTAGGAAATTCCTGCTCTTAGTTACTTCTACCAGCTTTCCTTTCCCTTCACACAGGAGTGGGACCAAATGCTAAATTCTGGTGATACTGGGGACAGAAAACTCCAAAATAAGGTGACATGAGAGAGGGAACTATGAGCCACTGAGAACAGACAGTGCAGGAAACAACAACAGAAAGGAAGGTGGTTTTCATTTAACGGCTGAGCCGAGGGAGAATCCTGCGTGCCCAGAGGCCAAGGCCAGTATGTACCAAGCTGCCAAGCCCAGTGTACATCTTACTGGGTGCAGTGAAACACTGTCCGAGAAGTAGCAAGACTTATTATCAACTACAGTGGCAGGTAAAGTTGCTGGCTAAGCTAGGGAATTTCAGCAGGTTACTATAGCACTAGTACAGCAGGCATCCACCACTTCTCCAGATATTCTACTTCTGAGCTGCAGATTTGGAAATCTGAACCCATGTGAGAAAAGAGTATAGCAAAAATGAGAAACTGCTTATTTCATTTTGCCAAAATTACAACCTTCAACCCTCCGAGTTATGAAAACGCCTTCATCTTCAACAATATTTCAGAATTCAGCTCTCAATAAAACAAGTACTTTCCTAACAAGTACTTTCCTGTCATCAAGCAATAGTTTTCAAATGTCCCTGTTTCATTTAAAATGTAATAAAATAAATAAAATGTAAATAAGATGGTATCTTTTCATATGAATCACACATTTAATTGAAAAAAATTATCTTGCTTTAAGATGGAAGGAAATGTTGGTGATTAGTTAATTGTTTATCAACTAGACTTCATTCAACCAGCTCTGGGCATTTCAGAAAAAAAAAAGGAGGTTGGAATTATCAATGATGATTACTAAGTCTTTTAAATTAATAAAAAATAATTCTCCTTGTATTTACTATATAATCAAGTTCTCAGTAACTGTTCCACTGAAATTAAACATTCTGATTTTAACAGTATTTTCTTTTGAGCTGAAAAGGAATACAAAATAGTCTATGCGGAAAATTTAGTAAGCAATTGGGTTTTCTGATCTCTCACTTGATTTGCAAAAAAAGTCTGGGTACAGAAGAATTATGTTGTTTTAGAAAAGCAGAGTTACAAGTAAGATTATTTTTTTATAGTCTCCTAAGAGTATCTGGCAAGTAAAGAATTGGCCATTTAAGTACAGTGAAACACTGGCTTTTTTTACACATTATTCTGGATACGACCTAACATGCTTGTGTAACCACTCAGGAAAATAAAATTAGTCTCATAAACCTGAAAGGACCTTTGATCAGACTACAAGAGTACAGAGATTATATATAATGCATTCAGGTATGAGAAGTTTCAATGAATTAATGGAGAAATAAGAAAAAGACATCTTTCTCTTGACATGAATAGGGGCAGGACTTCATCCCCAGATTCTACCATATTTGTAATATCTCTCAGAAGCTTCACCTCTCATTTATGCCCAAAGCCTTTCTGCTAGCCACTGCTTCTTTCAAGAGCGTATGGCATTTCTCACATTTTATCCTCACAAACTCATCAATGGCTGGGCTCTGTTTCAGAACTATGCCTCCCCCTTTTAGTACTCAGTCTCATAAAGAAGCAACACCTACTTTTGGCAACAATAATCACAGTTTGCTATTGGATACATAAACCATGGTTCTTTACGTGCATAAATTAAAAAACAGGGATAGTAAAGAAATGACAAAATATTTAAGGAAAAAAATTAAATGCAACATTACAAATATTCCTGTGTAACTTCTTGCCTTATTCCAGTACAACTATCTGAACGCTGGCAAAGAGAAAATTTGTACTTCTTTAAACAGTGCTTTGCTTAATGCTGTATACAGTTACTGATCCTCTATTAATGTGTTGGTATTGAGGGATTTGGGGTCATTTGAGTCTTAATCCATACCACTACCTAGGAATAAAACAGAAGGTAATCAACTGTGGTGGCAACACAGAGAACATATTTATGAGCAAAACCAGTATTTTTTCAGATTCATTATCTAAATAGCTATGGAAATATATGGTACATTAAAATATATGACAAGAGACAAGAATTTTATTCGAAGCAGTTTACACTTGAAGAATTTCCCTGGATGCTCAGAACACTCAGAAAATAGAAATTATATTCAGAATTTCAAGGTCAAGCTTAGACAGTCCATGCTATGGCCCAGGCACAAAAAATTGAGACGAGCACCGTGAATGGGTGCTTGGATAGATTGTACCCAGCCCTGTGTTGGTACTCCAGAGATAACAACTGTTACCACCTTGACAAAAAGTCACATGCTGTTCCAGGTGAAACCTGCTATGGGTTTCACCTTTCAAATGCAGACCAGCAGAACGGGCCAAATGCAGTGGTGGCAGGCATAGTAATATGTTAAGATGATGAAGACCTGGTAAAAGAGCAAACACGATCTCCAGCCACTGACTAGGTAGCTGTAATCAAATTATTCACTGAGTCAAGGTGCCTGTGAAAAAAGTACATGCTGCACCATGCAGCGAAGGCGGAGCACCCCACATACCTTACAATCATTTCAACCTCGGGCTGTGTTTTAAAGACAGAAAGGTCAGTCGCTCATCTGGCTCGGTGCTGAAATCAATGGAGCAATCCTGATTGACGCCAGCTGAGGATTCTGCTAATGAAGGCAGGGAAGTTTTCTGATTTACTTTTACCTGGGGAACTGCCCTAAGAACCAGCCTTTTACAATTTAATGGCAATGGGTATGCATATTCTGTTACTACCATACAACATTAAACTGATGGCATCACTCTCCCAGATGGCCACTCAGCTCTGCTGGAGGACACCGTAACAATGCAGCACATTTCAGACTGCAGGGCTGAATATGCTGTTACATTGCAGTTGCTGCTATTAAAATATTATGCCTTAAATTAATGCATTACACCTTGCAGACTAATGTTCTCTAAATCAGACTGAATTTATCCAGGGGTATTTTTAGGCAAAAATACGTTCTCGCAAGCAATGGAATGATCAGCACTTTTTCCCCAGATGGTCTAATATGGAATAAAGCCTATGCAGTAATTAATATTTATGAAGTGAATGAATTCCTGTTAAACCCTAAATCACAAATACATGGGATTTGAACTATAAAAATGCAAACCTAAACCAATATAATATATACATATTAATTGCAAACTTTGGTCAAGTTGCTGTATATTGTTTTAGTAATCTCAGAATTAATAATCATACAGGTCTACAAACTTCTGTATTGATCAATGTGAATTCTAGATTAGCCATGTGCAACAGAGGAAGTTTCATTTGAGTACAGGGAGCCTTTGAGACTTCATCTTATGTCCTTCAAAACATACACTTGGTGGAACATACATTCTGTATATACCAAGCAGTTGACGAAGGGTAAATAACAATTTTTATGCAATGCATTTTATCATCACATCTCAAACTGCTTTATAAAAATTGTTGTTCTATGTATAATGCATTAATAAAAAAATTAAAGGATTACAAATCTTCATTGGTGACTGATGCTAAAAATGTTTCAGCATCAGAAAGAAGCTATATGACTTAGGAACATGAGACATTTATTTAAAAGCTTCTATATGAATTCAGCAGGCTAACTTCAGGGACCCAAGCCTGGCAATGTTTGCTTTCATAAGGGCATAAAAGGCTTCAAAACAATGCGAAATAATTCCAAAGCTAAATATAGTGATGTCTCTTCATACCATTATTAATGTTTTATTGACATTTGTTACTTCTTCCCCGTTTCCAGATGGCACGGTGTGGAGCACCCTGTGTAATGTCATCAATATCTTTGTTGAAATGCAGGTGGAACGCTACAAGGAGTGTCACAACTGACCGACTCTGTGAAGGGATGTGTTTCTCTCCTTGATATAGTACAAAAGAGAAGAAATCTTTCTCCTTTTTTTCCTGGCTACTGAAGAAGCTGCCCTAAATTTGTTCAAGACAGAAGGACAGGAATGGGAGAGGATGAAACATGCACTTCATCCTTCTCTTTGAGAAGAGACTGCTGTTGGAAGTGCTGGACTGGGAGTTTGAAGGACCATTGTCCTCTGTTCATCTAGAACTTGGCTTAGCACAACTACAGCCAACAGAAGTAAAAAGAGCATCAGCAGCAGTACATACTAAGGTGCTGAAAAGCAGGAAACAGAAGATAGTCTGTTCTCTTTAATAAATCCCAGCTTCTCTTTGAAGGCTAGCTGCAAAGATTCCAGGCAGGGTAATCCACAGAACACTAGTTCATTTTACACACACCAACAACTTGCCATCATATGTCACCGCATTTTGTTCACCAATACTGAAGGCATTCTACTAGAGGATATTATCTATGTAGTAGTTAAGCTGTTCACTCTCTACTAAAATATAAGCCTATTTGTCTTCACATCTCTTCCATTGTTGGAGCATCAAAAAAAGCAGAGCTGTTTGACAAAGTTCCAGGTAGAGTGGAATTTTAAATCGAACAAAGAACACATCAGCAAGCTACAAGTAAATAATTTAGCTCTGGGCCTGAGGCGTTACCTTTTATTCAAAGAGGCATAATTGATAAAGAATGCTAGTGGAGTCATTTGCAAAATGTTAACTATGCAATAGCAGAACATCATGTTACAAAGCAAGATAATTATTTTACATACCAGAACCTCAAAAGTAAATAGAAGATTGCACAGAATCTTAAATAATGTTAGCAGATTAATAGGCAGATGAAGGATATTGGCGGCAATGTAATCCCTCAACAAGTTCAGGAAGAAAAAAGTTATGCTCCATCTTATTAAAAATGCACCTTTATTTGCTTTTGCTTTCTGCATTAACTCAAAACTTCTCTGATGCACTGGAGAGCCTCACTGAGATCCTGTTTAATATATTCATTAATTATGTAGATGATGGGGCAGAGTGCACCCTCAGCAAGTTTACAGATGACACAAAACTGGGAGGAATGTCTGATGCACCAGAGGCTTGTGCTGCCATCCAGACGGATCTCAAGAGGTTGGAGCAACGGGCTGATGGGAATTTCTTGCAGTTTAACAAAGAGAAGTGCAAAGTCCTGCACCTGAGGAGGAACAAACCCATGCAGCAGAATGTGCTGGGGGCTACCCAGCTGGAAAGCAGCTTGGCAGAAAAGGACCTGGGAGACAGCAAGTTGAACATGAGATGGCAATGTACCCTTGCAACAAAAGGTTATGGTATCCTGAGCTGTGTTAAAAGTATTGCCATTAGTTCAAGGGAGATGATCCTTACCCTGTTCTCAGCACTGGTGAGGCCACCCCTGGAGTGCTGTGTCCAGTTCTGGGCTTTCCAGTACAGGAGAGAGCGAGCACTACTGGAGCAAGTCCAGCAAAAGACCACCCAGATGATTAAGGTGCTAGATCATCCTACCTGTGAGGAAAGGCTGAGACAGTTAGGATTGTTCAGCTTGGAGAAGAGAAGGCTAAGGTGGGGTAGGGGGGGAGAAACTCATCCATGTGTACAAACACCTGAAGGGAGGCTGCAAATGAGATGGAGCCAGACTCTCTTCAGTGGTGTCACTTGTCAAGTGACAGAACAAGAGGCAACGGGCACAAATCAAAACACAGGAGGATCCCTCAGAGCATCAGGAAACACTTTTTCTGTGAGGTGACTGAGCACTAGCACAGGTTTCCCAGAGACGTTGTGGAGTCTCCATCCCTGGAGATATTCAAAAGCTGTCTGGACCTGGTCCTGGGTAACTAGCTCTAGGCAGCCCTGCCTGAGCAAGGGAGTATGACAAGATGATCTCCAGAGGTGCCTTCCAACCTCAACCATTTGGTGATTCAGTGATATAGACCCCATTACTTCTCCATATAGGAAAGCAGCTCTGTGCCAGGCATGTGTTCAAGCTTACACTGAAAGCTGTATTACCGATGTCTCTGATCTGCCTCTTCCCCTGATTCTGCAGTTACAGAAGACAGAGTAGTGTTACTACCACAGTAGCTTTTCAGTTGTCATCTTTAAATTAGTAAGGTAGGTAATCACTAAATACCTTCTGCCTCCCTCCCCTCTGTCCCAATTGGATAACTTGGTAACCTGGTTCTTCCACTAGAAATACTCTTGGACACCTTCACAAAGTAACTTAGCAAGCATCAGATCTATAAGACGTTATCTAGAGAAAAAAGTTTTCTTTGCAATACTTACAGCTCTACAGTGCTACGTGCTTGTTGAAACTGCTGGAAAAGAACTGTGCAGATCTGAGATACATCACCATTTGTGTCAAAAATAGGATATTTACTCTGCCAGGAATCGCATGGCTGACCAGGAATTAATTTGGAATCATTTCCTGGACTAGGCTGAGGAAAAAAAGACAAGCAGGACTAATGTACAGCAGCATAATTAATCACAGTTAATTGAATCTTTATTTATTTATTTTAACATGGTTTATAGCTCTCAGTTAAAGATAATATGTGAATTGGCATTTTGGTTTTAGTTTCCTTCTGTTTTGTCCAGTTTCTGCCCATTTATTCCCTCATGGTGGTGTTTCCATAATGTAAGCCCTTAATTTCAGCCTGTTAAATGCAAGTAAAGATGATCTCTTATGTAGTTGTTTTATGATAAAGAAACTAGAAATAAAATTATAACACACACCAACATTCTCTTATGAGATTGTGCTCTGTTGAATTGCTGAAGATGTTGAAAAGCAGCAGGGCTTGGCATAGAAGTAACTGTGGAAGAGGTCAGTCCATGTGTCTAACCTCTATTCTTGACATCGGAGATATGCCAGGGAAGCACAGAGGGTGTGGAGGGGGAAACAGGAGCTCTATTTCACTTCCCTAATCTAATAAGAATGCATCTACCAGGGACATAATTCAGAGCTTCTCACTAAGAGCACCAAGGAACTTGGGGGCCATCTGTCAGCACTGGTTAACAGCTCTCCAGGGCTGTCTCACACATAGCAGAGTGTCTGGCCAACTGGCCTTTACTTTTTTGCTAAAGTAACCTCATCAAAATCTTTTAATTGCTTTTTACAAAACCGCTGCTGGTCTGTCACCAAGACTGGTCAATCCTTATTCTGGACCAACTTCAAACTTAAATAGAAAAACAGGAGGAAGGAGAACTTAATTTTCAACAAGAGCAATCACATAAGTTTAAAACTACCTAAGTGGAAATTCATGACCAAAGCACCCATCCACACATTAGTGGCTTTTTCATTACCTCATTGCTCTCTCCCTGTAGGAAAAATGCACTATGACAGACACAGCTCCTACCCAGCCTGCCCACAAAGACAAAACATGCCCTGATATGGTGGATCAGCTCAGTGATAAGCTTAAAGAGACCCCAGCAATGCCCAAGTCTAACATTCATGGTTGGATACAGTGGCACAGGGATCTCAGCAGTATATTCTGTAACAGGGAGAAGCTAGAAGAACAGCATCTTTACGGTTGGATGGTTGAATTTCAAGTACAGTGTACTTGACAGTGGCCTTCAGGATGTCTGCTAGTGAGATACTGGTCTGAAGAACCAATGCACAGTTTAAGTGATTTACCATAGATTGAACTGCACACAATGTACACCCTCAGACATCAACATGGTTCTTATAGGTGAATGAACACACTACCCACACCTCAGCTTTAAGGGAATAAAGTCATCCTGCATGGGACTGATTCCACCCACCAAAGATGAATGAGGCCAGTCATATTATAGCTAAATTCAAGACTCCTGCACCAAGCTTAGATAACTGGGGTTGGCACTGAGGAGGTGCACAGATGGGAGGAATCCTCCCCCACCGTCTGGAAGACTTGCTACACCTGTAGCAGCAGCTGCTTTGATGCACACAAAAATACACATATCCTCCCCCGCAAAACAAAGAAAATAAAGGTCTCAGCAATGACAAAACTCCCAGATTTATACATTGTTGGCACGTATTCCCTTCCTGTGAGTCTGATTCCATGCAGGAACGTAAATTCCTGCCTTACGTCCTCTAACTAAGCTCTTTGAAAATGGAGTCATGGAGTGAGCGGACAATTAGCCCAGGGAGGAGGAAGAGGTACACAGTGACCTCTGCACTGGATAAAGCTTGGCAGGTAATGAAAACACACATTCATGCAAATTGCAGGCATTTTCTTAAACCTCAAAAACATTGTTGTTTCATGCATCCAAACTGATTTGATTTTAAAACATTGAAGATATTTTCTTCGATGTTTTGGTTTAATACTACCCAAAATATCAATATTATATAAAACAGATTATGAAATACATATACACACAAGAGTATATTTAAAAGTGCGAGTTGACAGGTTCTTATATAGAAAAGTCTAAACAAACCATAGGAAAACATAAACAAAATATTCTGATTTTAAATCAATTTGCATTTTTCCGGCGACAGATTAATAAATTGATACTCATACATCTTACTGTCAAATGAAAACTCTTTCATCAGCAAGTGTGGGCCAAGCCCACCGTAGAGTATCATGCTAGCTTAAACACAGTGATAGCAGCAACTGCAATCAGTTTTAAAAAAAAAATAAAAATCAAAGTAGTAGCTTTCATCAAAAATTACTTTGAGGAAAGTGAGTCCAAACAGACAAAAAGCCCAATCAGTTACTGCTCCGTAGCTGAGCCAGGATAATTGCTCCGACTCTGCTCCTTCATGCCTTAAAGCAAAGCAAACACAAGAACTTTTGAACTACTTTGAAAGAAAATTGGTTGCTTTTCATTGCATATCCATATGCAAAGAACAGAACACTTTGGTGCAATTAGGGAATCCTGTGCTAGAAAGTGACTGGGACCAAGTCAGAATGACACAGGAACCAATACAAGTCCTGGGCAGGAGCTCATGAAAGCAACGCGTAGACAGCAAAAGGCATACCAGTTACTCTCGCTCATATCCCTAGACACAGCTGTTCACCACTGGGGATTACTAAAGCTGTGACAGCATTAGACAAAGACTGACAGCTGTCTGTTGTATAAGTAAAAGCAGAAAGCAGAAAGCCAGCATATGTTTTGCTAACTTCTAGCGGAGAGGAGTAAACAAAGAAGCCAAAGGGGTGTACAGTCATTAGCGTATAGATTCTGATTGACTGAAGCTGTGTGAAACTTCTGCGGAGAAAGCCCCAAACAAGCCTGTGTTGCCTTCATGATGCCTAGATTAATTTTAAACTGGAAATACAGATTAAGTTTACTAAAATATTCATAAAACTGGGCTAAACTAGAGAACATGATTGGACTGAGTTATTGCTCCAAATCTGAACTGTATTTAGGCTTGTCAGGGCTGCACAGATTTTCAGATCAAACAAATCCAAATTCACCTTTGGAGTTTTACATTGATTTTTCCCCTCCCCTGTTTGTTTTACCTGAGATTTACAAGAAATCTGAATAAACACCAAACAAATGATGTTTAGAAATCTATATCGATACCTGCATTACTCCACAGAGAAAATACCTGTAGCTTTGGCACAACTAAGAGTCACTTGGCCTTCCATGCATGAGGAACTTAGTCATTCTCTCTGTATCAGAACTATATTATCCAGAGACTGGCCTACGATGAAGCAAATTTGGGAAAAAAATTGGCATGTATTTAAGTATTACTGTAAATCTCATTTGAAGTGGAGCTTAGTGGGACTCCTTTCCTCTCGTGATTGCAATCCCAAGTGGAAGGGATTGGGAATCTTTCTCTACTAGAAACTTTTCTCCCACTTTATCTCCCACGACTACGAAGAAGCCTCAGCAGACCAGTCATACAAGGATTACAACAGTGAATGTTCCTCACCTTCGACAACTTTCAACATACTTATTCTGTCCCCTGAAGGACAGTCTGAATCTCTCCGAATGAGATTTCTTTGTATTTAGTGGGTTTATTTTGAGACTAACCTTAACTCTAATCAACGTTGGGTTTATATTTAGTTCTGGCATGATTGTAGTATCTCCTAATGACTAATATGTACTCTACATACGGCCTTGTCTCCACGGTGGGATTATCGCAGATACAAGTGTCATAAATTTTAAACCAAGTCTTTGTACTCCAGCATAATTTACAATTGAAAAAAATCTTGGTCAAGAATCACACTTTCAAATGCCACTTTTCTTCTATGGTACCCTGCCTATTTCCCAACATAAAAGAGTTGAAGACTGTAGAAGATAATACATCCTTTACTGAATCTGTCATTCACTGGGGCTACTCTTTGTGACACTCTCGGAAGCATCCAGCTGAAACATGGTACTCCATATTGTTACTGAGGTAGTTAAAAAGATTGGCAAAGTTGCAATATGTACAACTGGTGGATTAATCATTTGCCATCAACATGGTCAGTGTTTTGTCCTAGCTGATGTGTCCAGTGCTGCCACTGGAGATCAAGCTGCCACATGCCTATCATTTATTTACAATTCAGATTTCTTGAATTACAGCAATAAATAAATAAATAAATAAATAAATAAATAAATAAATAAATAAATAAAAAGGAGAGGCAACGGACACAAGTTGCGACACAGTAGATTTCCAATGCTGGGAAAAATATTTCACCATGAGAGCTGTCAGACATTGGGAAAAGTCACCCAAGGAAGCTGTGGAATCTCCACATTTGGAGATGTTCAAAATTCAACCCAACAAGATCCCGAACTGCACTGGTCCTGCTTTGAAGAGGGATTCAGATCAAAATGTCGTCCAGAGGTTCTATCCAGTCTGCATTATTGTATAACTCTATGAAAGCACTCTGTGGAATTTCTTGTGCTGAAAGAAACAGCAGCAAAACCCAGGACTCCTGCCATTTATTAATTTCTAAGTTTTAGTCAGTTTTCGTTAATTCCTCACAGATTTCAGGAACATGCTGAAACATATCACCTACAACACTGAAAAACAATTCCTCTTCACCGGGTGCCACCACAATTCACAGTCTATTACAGTAACTTCTGTTCTTGAGATTTCACACCCATCCCAAGTCTGGAGCACTGTCTCTCAGCAAACATCTGACACATCTGAGAAAGCAGATTAGAACCCAGTGGGTTTAACTCTTATAGGATGTCTTCGCTGATGTCTGGTTTTGAATGCATATTGAGTCCTCTATTCTAGTCCAGGTCAAATGGCATGGAAATATGCAATGGTTAACCCCTAGGGGAACTGAAGGCTTTCACTGACAGAAAGTGCCACCTGCCAACCTGTAGATCCATTTACTGATGCAGCCATCATAGGACTCAAGGAAGCTAGCAGATTTGTTCTCAGTTCTGATTAAAACACCAAGTGAATCCAGGTACCTTAACAATCCTTCTGATTAAAGTAATTTACCTAAAGACAAACTTGATCACATAAGGAAGTGTTTCCATTTGAACGGAAATCCCGGTTTGAAATATGTGTTGGGAAGAAGTGTTATCTAAGCTCAAGCCAATGTTTTTATTTTCATTGATTTATACATATAATTTTATTGATTTTTTAATAATATTTATTAATTTCATTTCAACACACCAAGTGCAATCTGCACTAACTGCAACTCACTTGACACTTTTAAATACAACTTTTTCACTTTTGTAACACTTGCCCTCGTTAGCTACATGTGTAATTACTGAATATAAGATATTTTAGTAGACTCCATACCCCAAATCACTTGAGTGACATTATCCATGATTCTTGCAAATTTACTATTTCATTTGGTCACTGAACATGAAGCAAAGCACATTTATTTATTTCTACATAAATTCTTCTTTGGTTTCTAATATAACAACCTTTATTACAATCTGTGTTTTTGTAGAGATGCCAGTGACACAATGAACCATTCATTCTCTCCTGTACAAAGAAAAGGCTCTGACAATGATCTGCATTAAGAAGAAAATAGAGCTATCCTATTTTAAGAAAAAAATCTTTTCTTTAAAAGTCACTGTATTAAATAATGCAGTGTTTGTGACTATAATTCTTTCCCTATGCACTGTTTTCATTTGGACATCGTTGAGTTTCTTGGTAATTACAATCCACTGCACATCCATTCACACTACAATGGTGGCACAAGTAATTTATAAAAATCAAATCTAAAATGCTATGGATAGTAGTCAAGAGGCAGACATGAATCATGTTTCACACAGTTGGAGAATTTGCTATGATTAATTAATTAAAGATTTGCAGTCAGACCTTTCTTGCTTTCATAACTTAGTGAGTAAAGCACAAATTAAATATGAAGGTTCAAAGACAATGATTTTCTGAGAAAGGTCTTCTGGCAATAATTTAGGAAAAGAGGTGCAAGGTATTTTACAGTCTCTCAGAGAAGATTACAGAACATAATATCTTAAACAGTTACACTGAAATGTTCTTACAAGATTAAACAAAAAAGGGAAGATAAAACCAAGCTCTTTGTTTAGGTTCAGAGCAGTTAAGGGAAAGCTCCTGTAGTCACTAAGCTGTATTTCTTTGCCTTTCAAAGGTTTTGTTTTGTTCCTTGCTAGTCACACAGTTGTATGCTATAGGCTGAACTAGCAAAATCTGCTGAGCATTGTCCTTCTGTTACCCTATTTGAGTCAAGAGGAATTTCATCACAGAACTTATCAATAGCAGAGTCAGGACAACAGTGGGCAAGATTTTGATAATCCCACCTCTGAGGACAGATTTCAAGGGAGCCTTTGGAAGAGGTATGAATATACTGTCATCAACATGGAGTTTGATTCTCATTTCAACAATACCAGTTTAAATACTTCAACAGATATCAATGAAACAAAAACAGGTATTACAGTGGAATTTCTTGAGATTTTTGCATAAGGTGATACATTTCGTCCACTAAGGATTACCAGAAGGTTCTGAGAGACATTCATTCTGCTGCATTGGAAGTTGCCACACAGTGCTCATGAAATCTGCCACTACAGGATCACAAGAGAAAGCAGGGTACGTACTCAGCCTTAGTGGCAGATCCAACAACATGTAGATCTGGAAGAGCATCAATAAACTCGTAATTTCATTTCAGGAGTAGCTTTGTTTTGCATTGTCCAAATAAATTCATTTAACATTGTGACACCCTGCATACATTCTAATCAGCATTTCTTTAAACATTATGAAAAGAAGGCTGGCCTGAAGTTTATGCACTGATCTTAGCAGCTGATGGGTAAAACCAAAAAATTCATGCTCCTGAAAGTTTTTCAGAAAAGCAGTTACTGAGGTTAATATTTCATTAATCACCTTGTATGTCAGAGGTGGATTTTTTCTCCTAGCCATCAAACAGGATTTCTGGAGAAAATAATGAAGTGTTAAAACCTACATCACTGTCAGCAACTTGCTAAACATATGAATGTACAGGTTGATAAATGAAGGAAGAAGAAAGAACAGGAAAGATGGAAACAACACTCAAAATGACATGGTGCTAATGAGCACTGAACATTGTTAGAGGATGCCAGTCATCCAGCCATCTGCTGAAGACAGACAAAAGAACAAACAAGGTTAAAGGGAACAGAAGACTTTGAAAATTAATGGTTTGCTCGACTCTCATCTGAAGCTTTTTATTCCAGGAAATACATTGTTAAGATTCTATGGAGACCTTAGATGCCAAACTTCATTTTAACTGAAGAACCACATTTCAGGTAAACACCAAAATAGGATACAAGAAGTGTATGTTATTTTCCAAACTTTTGTGATGGATGAAGAGAGAAGTGCAGAGTGACTATGATGCCAAAAAAGAAACATGACTGTTAAAATACAGTTTTTGAAAGACTCCAGAACAACTAGGTCTCAAAGATGGGAGGATAAAAGGTAACTAAGGTTATCTAAATAAATTTATTTTTACAGTGTAAGAGAATTAGAAAAGCTATCTCATACTTTCACATTTACTTTTTTTTAAAAAAAAAAGCTTACAGCAAGTTACTTTTACAGGGTTTTGTTATTTATAACAAAGATGACTGGAAACAATTTATTATTGTTTTGGTTTATTTTACATTGGAAATTTATACCTGCTCAGTCTCAGTCTTCTGGAAAAGTACCTGGCATGTTAAGTCCAACCATAACATCATGAAAACCAAGAACTAATATTTCCAGAAATTCAAAGATATTTTTTGAGAGCCTGGGTGTTAAACATTCATCAAGAAAAACAACAGTAAACAGCAACACAGGTGGATGATCTTGCAAATTAAAAGTTCAAGCTTGTTTTCTTGCAATTTTCCTGAAATTTTGGATGCAAGTGCTTTAAAAATTCCTTCTATTATTCCTCATACTAAAAAAAAGATTTCTAATTAAAAAATACGTTTTGAAATCCATAATATTCCTATCTTCAAGCAAAACAAAAGATGTCAATAGGTTTATTCCTTTATCAAGAGTTATTTGACTGAACAGCAAAGCAAAGCCATTGCCATATTTTTCAATTGAATTTACAAATCAGCTAGAAGGCCTCGCTCTGAGCAAGTTGCTAGGCATGACTGGGTGACAAATTATGGCGATGAATTGACCAGAAGTTACAAGTATCATGCCAAAACAATAGCCTTTATACCAAGAAACACTCTTGTTAAGAATCTAAGGGCCTCTAAGTCAGATTTAACTCTAGAAAGCTACATTTTTAGTAAATTCCAAACAGGAATACGAAAATAATGTGGCATTATTATTATTAAACACTTTTTTGACACACAGCAGTACAAATATGGCAGAAGGTTCCTAGCTATACAAGCTCATGCTCTTAGAAAAAGCCATTTGATGCTTGCAGCACTCAAACTTCTTGATCCATGTGCTATTGCAGCAGCACCAAGCATGGCCAAACCTCTGTCTCCCCATTAGTGTATCTGCCTTCCCCACGATGCCTTTTGGGGTCTTTATGCCTGCCAGATATCTTCTCATAGGCTCTTTGGCACCTTGCCTCAGCTATTTACATTGGCAAAAGAAAAAAAAAAAAAAAAAAAAGGAGACAGCTGGCTAGTGGATTCAGAGAACCTCCAGATCTAGTTAGAAAAAATAATTGTTGTTCTCTACAAAATACTTTTTTCTTTTTTAATACCAGACTATAGCATTCACAAGGACCTCTCAGCAGACAGACATTTTGGAAACGACCACTACCAGAGAATAGCCTGAATAGGTAGGGAACAGCGCCCATGGAGTTCTGACACAACACAACAATCCAAATTCTCACTAAGGTCTCAAGTGAATGTAAGGTTCATACCGTGATGGATTATTGCCTCTGATTGCCCATAGCTTTTAGTGCTCCAGGTGCCACATCACAAGTCCTTGCTTTTACGTCATGCTTGATGTATATTTTCTCGGGAACTTATTGGTGTCTCCTTGTTAGATCTTCATCTGCCTTCCCTCAGATGAGGCTTGGCACGCTGTAAGGGAATGAGGCTGCTCTCTTTCGTTATTTTGTCTACGGGGTAGAAGAAACTATATTGAAATTTATTCCTGTCTCTAACTTAGGAATATTTTTCTCACCCTTTTCTATATCAGGAAGACAAAAAATATTAGTGTCAATTCAGACTAGCAACAATCACAAATAGACTGATCGCCAGCACACAGGGAGGTGGTAGCAAATGCACGCGTTCCCAGGCTGAAGTGATTCATATTTTACCTTGTGCCTTAAGTGGCCTCTCACAAACTGTTTTTCTGCAGCCTTTGTGTTTTACAAGCTGCAGTTTACAAACTACAAGCTCTGTCCTCCATTTGCGAAAAGCTTGCTGAAAGGAGCCAGCTCTGGTGAAATGAGAGATGGAAGTGGCATGTGCAAAGTTCCACTGAGTCAAAGAGCAAGAAGAAAAAGGAAGCAGGTAGAGAAACTGATGCAAAGAAAGGAAGATATCAGGGAGAAAACTGTAGATGGGGGAAAGGGTAGAAGGAAACAGAAGATAAAAGCATATTTTCGCTGCAAGAGCAGTATGTTATTACAATTAATAAAGGAACAAGAGCTGCTCTGCTCACTATACTACAATTCAACATAAACATTCAAGCTTATTTCTTAGAAACAGCAGGTATATGCCCCATATACTTTTTCTGTATGAGTCGAGAGAAAAAAAGGAGTATGATGGCCACATTCTCAGCTCTTGTACATGCAGTATCATGTTACCTTTTCCAGAGGTGATTCCTCCATGTCTGCCTGAGCTCAATCAGCTAAAGGAACATGTCCCCAAAGCATGCATCATCCAAAACCTTATAAACTAATCTCTGCTGGCAAAACAGAAAACGAGCAACCAAAACATCTCAGAATCAATATCATCCTCTCACTGATCTCTTCACGCATAGCATCCAGACCATAGAAAACTTCTGCTAATGTTGCCGGTTCAGCTCCTTCAATAGCACACATTACAATACCATCCTCAATTATCAGACACCAGCTTTTCTATCCAGCACATGTGGGAGGATTATAATTGCCCACATTTTGATTAACTTTTATAGTCACAATAAAAGGCACATCTCCGACACGTGGTCAGTTTTCTCTGCTGAATGCCAAGCACCTACTCTGTTAAAGTATCAGAGTGCCATAACTTGTAAGTGAAATATTTACATATTTATTATTTCTTTAACAAGCATAAAGCAATGCACTTTCCTCTAACCTTGTTACAGAAAATGATTGAATCATGTCATCTGAAATTTGCACATAGCAAACACACACGTACACAAACAGCCTAAGGCAGACACTCAGTCTGAAATATTTCATTGCTGATTTAAGTTTGGCAATGTTATAAGCAACTGGAAACAGAATTCCGTCACGGAAAGCATCAGCCATCCTTAACTGCAGGCATCACTACTACCTAGTACGTTTGTAAAAAATTCCTGAATTAACATTGTGGTTGGATCTCTCAGTGTTTGTTTATCTACTCAGGCACTTTCAAAATCTGTAGACACGAACCACGCTGGTTTACACATTTGGAGACTGGGTCTGTGGCTTGTCTATATGCAAACTTCATTGGCAGTACTGCAAATGGACTGTCCCACCACATTACAGTGACTCCTTTGCTAAGACAACTGTTTCTGCATGCAGAACAGGACTTCTGAAAAAAAGAAACCTTTTGGTCATGGTACATTTCAGCTGACTCAGCTGTAACAGATTTCTGGAGAGAAAGGGGATGTTACCAAACTAAAACCAAGTTGCATAATTAAACCTTCCAAATATTTCATATTCTGAAATCTCTGAGAGGAGTATCCCTAAAACCTGCTCCATTCAAGCATCTGATTGAGGTAGCAGTGGGTATGGCAGCTTCTCGCTGCCAGAAATAGCATGTTCTAGCAACTCCATGCCATTCTCAGCGTTGTGGCACAGCCCTTCATAACCCCAGGCAGAGACCTACCGTTAGTCCAGGCAGCATGACATGGTCATGGCATTCAGGTTGTTTTATCACTCTCCTTTTCCCCCCCCTAAACTTATGACAATGGTGTTATGAATTCCAGACAGCCTAATGCTCTCAGAATTATATGTCCACAAAAATTAAAAAAGCAGAGAAAACTAAGAGCAGAAAAAGCGTGGGGTTTTTTTCCCCAAACTAGTAGTCTAATTTATATGCAGAACACAGGTAACAAGCCTACATTATGCAAAATAATAGCATAGATTAAATTCAGAGTTTGGGGGATCTGTAGGTCTTGTGTACACATATTTTCTCTTGTGTATTTAAGTTACCTCTAAACAGGAATGATTTCTCTATTGTTAGCATTACTAATGTTGTTTGAAAAAAATTTTTTTTTCATGCATTTTGAAATATTTGTAACACACAGTGAAGTGGGATTTGTCTATAGTGAGCTTTTTTAAGGAACCCACAACATTCAAGGAAGCAGAGCTCACAAGTAGCACAGGAGGAGGAAAGATTGCCCAAAGGGTCTTTGTATGGTTCCTTCAGGAAAGTACTACCCAACAGCAAAAATCAGGTGCTGCTTCCAGTACATAGTAGATACAACACCATGAGTTTCACTTTTTGAATCATGCACCACCTTTGTGGTACAGCTTAAAGGGAAGCTTTCATACAACTACCAGAGAATCTGCCCCAGAGTACTGTCAACTATCTGTTCTTGTGGTGCAGTAGACACGCTGGAGGGCAGGGATGCCATCCAGAGGGACTTTGACAGGCTCGAGAGGTGGGCCTGTGTGAATCCCATGAAATTCAACATGGCCAAGTGCAAGGTCCTACATGTGGATTGGCACAATCCCAAGCACAGCTACAGGCTGGGTGGAGAATGGATTGAGAGCAGCCCCAAGGAAAAGGACTTGGGGGGCGTTGGTTGATCAGAAGCTGAACATGAGCCGACAGTGTGCGCTGGCAGCCCAGAAAGCCACCCGTGTCCTGGACTGCATCAGAAATAGTGTGGCCAGCAGATGATTCTGCCCCTCTGCTCTGCTCTTGAGATCCCACCTGGAGTACTGTGTCCAGCTCTGGGGTTCCCAGTACAGGAAAGATGTGGACATGCTGGAGCAAATCCAGAGGAGGGCCACAAAGTTGGCCTATGAGGGCAGGCTGAGGGAGTCGGGCTTGTTCAGCTTGGAGAAGAGAAGGCTCTGGGGAGACCTAATTGTGACCTTCCAGTACCTGAAGGGGCCTACAGAAAAGACAGAGAAGGGCTGTCTACAAGGGCAGGGAGTGATAGAACAAGGGGTAATGGGTTTAAACTAAAAGAGGGGAGATTTAGATTAGGTATTAGAAATAAATTCTAATTTATTTTTAGGGTGGTGGCACTGGAGGCACTAGAACGGGTTGCCCAGTGAAGCTGTGGAGGCCCCATCCCTGGAAGTCTTCAAGGCCAGGCTGGATGGAGCTTTGGGCAACCTGATCTCATGGAGGGTGTCCCTGCCCATTGCAGGCAGGGCTGGAACTAGATGGGACTTTGAGGTCCCTTCCAACCCAAACCATTCTGTGACTCTGTGATTTACATGCTATCTTCCCCAAATACGTTCACCACAAAAAGGTCTGTGCAGCCTGCTACAAGCATAGGTCTAGCACGGTTACAAGTTCACACAGCCCTTACTCCTACTCTGGGAGAAAGGTCTATTTGGCAATCAAGTACAGGGAGCTCAAGTTGCCGTAATACCTACTGTCTCTGTAGTACAGACTGATGAATAACATGGGAGAAGGAAAAAGGAAAATATCCTTAGAACATTCTAGAACCAAGAAAAGATGATGATTTTGGCTAGCTGACTGCTTTTGGTATTTTGGAGTCTGCTATTCAGATGCTTTAGTACTGATGGAGATAAGTATGTAGGATCCTTAGACTAGGAATAAACAGAGATTAATACACCTGAGTCTATTTACAGTGTTATCACACCTCTGCTTTTGCAATTTTACTGATGTCTTGCCTAAGAGTGTCAAGCTCTGTATTGACACTGACCTATCTCATTTCTCTGTCTTCTGTTTTTCAGTAATGGGCACATTCTGTACCTGGAAGACTTTCATTATAATAATGGATAATTATTGACATGTAGTTTAAGCAATGACATGAAATAAAGTTAGTATTTTCCTGCCTTCAGAAAATAAAAATACTTTGGTTGGCATTTAGCAGCTAGTAAATTGTTCCACAAAAATACAGCTCTGCAGCAATTTTCATTTTCTGCATACTACTTACTGAGAAAGAATTTCAGTCCTTGTTGACATATAGGACAAAATTCCCACTGAATTCAATGGGGTCAGAATTAGGTCCACACAATTTTACAAAGTCACGATTTACAAATATACGCTTATGGATTCAACTTTGAGGTTTTGCACCTCAGTAAAAAAAAAAAAAAAAACAAAAACAGAACAAGGAAATCAGTTGGTACAGACTTAATTTCCCAGAAAACAAACCAAATTAAATCAGCAAGCAATGGGAAAGTAAGTAGAAAACCAGGAGAGAGAGAATGGGAAAGGCAGATGTTCTGGAGCAGTACTGGGCTATGTCCTGACTTGTAAGCACTGCTACACTAAATATCTCAGTACTTTACTGTCAGGATTTGTGTGCCCTAATAGAATTCACTGCCTCTGGTCAGGCACCCTAAAAACACCAGGAACATCACAGAGTATTCAGCCAGGCTGTGAAACCATTGGTTCAGTATCTTTATCTGGAGGGCACATTTCCCACCATATTGACCACATGTATTTCTTCCTCCTATAGAAGCTTTTCAGGTTACTTTGTGTGAGTTGATTAGATACTCCCTGTGCTACAGAGAGGTAAAACCTACCATATCTGGGAGCACAGTATATCCACAAAAGAAGCACCAGTTTGTATGTTTACAAATCAGTAATTGGTTTATGCTACTTGAAACAGCTTCAAAAATTGAAAGACCTGCTCCTTGGAAGTGCCTTAGTGGTTAGGTTAGGGAACTTGCCAGGGACAGTGGGAAACCAGGACTCCTGATCTTGTTCCAATCTAGTCCTCCAGGAAAATTTTTGAGTTGGGTTTTCCACATTCCAGCTGAGCACCCCAGTCTGTAGGGCTGGCTGGTACCACCATTTCCTCCTCTCACTTTTTTCTGGTTAATAGCTTCCTGTTGACCCCTTTACCACTGCTAAGACAGACACATGACCTTGTTGCTTTCTAGATCACAAGGTTTACAACACAGCTGGTCACAAAACTTTCGGAGCCCTCCTACACAAAAGTAGCTGGCCTGGGGACAGTTGCTCCCTCGGCCACCAAATGCTGCAGCTTCATATTTGGCAGCAGTGCTGGGTAAGGAGCCATTTCCTCTCCCTGGTTGCTTGTCCTTACCCTTACTATTTCTTGCTTCTGTCCTGCTGCATGGTCTACCAGACAATGGAGCTTATCCAGGTGAAAAATGACATTATTTGCTGGTTTGATTTTCAGTCCAGAGGAAGTAACATGAATGCATGAAGAAGGCACAAAGGGTACTGAGAGCACAGAAACTGCCTAAGTCAGCACCGTTGCTGAAAAAAATTGCACCCTGAAGGGGGTGGCTTTGTGATCAGCTGCAGGTGACCAAATGCCACGCTGTCACCAAAAAGGATGTTCCTTTCCCCTGACTTTGTGCCACTACTAGCAGTCATGGTGATGTATGGTCAGCTGAATCTGGGGATTGCCTGACTCCACAGACCCACTAGAGAGGCGTCGGACTACATTCTTTCCATGAGGATTTAGATCAACTTAAACCAGGCATGATATATTATTCCAAATCCTTTTCTGGACTTAACTCATCCTCGCCTGTCACCTCACAGATGAACTGCAATATCATTAGAACTTCAGGCCTGAGAGATCAAGAGTAGCAGAAAAAGAGATTTGGTTTATATGGCATACTTATTCAATTTAATAGATAAACAGCTGTAATCTTCCATAATTACCTGTTTCTTATCTGCCTAGAAGAAAAAGAAATAGAAAGATTCTATCTCTATAACCCAACATTTTTAAAAACAATTTTCACAAGAGATTTTAGGCCAGTTAGAAAACAGACCGTATTTTTAAGTACTTAGAATCCTGGCATACTAAGCAAAACATGTTTATTGCTAAAAATTAACCGCCACATTTTACTGTAGGTCTTTTAGTATAAACGGTTACCTAGGTTTCTTCCAGATATATGATTATATTTTTTCTCTTCTAATAACTATTCTTAATGTTCGTATGCATTGCCCTAGACATGCAAATAAACAGATCAACTTTTAACAGCACAGTTAATAAGATCATTTTCAAAGACATCACCCATACCATCTAAACCCATCCCAAAGGACCCTACAACTTTCACTGTCACTTTCCAGGGCGTGGCTTATGTATTGTGTTGCCTTCTTAAGCCCTGGTGACTCGTTCACGCATCCTGCTGAGTCTTTAAAGAACAACTTGTTCCAGCATCTCTAGGAACAAGTACAAAGCCCACCTCTTTAAACAGTAGGTATCTAGGTGTACCTCTCTCCTTCTCTTCACTCTTCTTGAGGTTTCTTTTGCTAATTATTTGGCAGTAAGCTCCTCCATTTTCTCGTCCTTTCTCTGCTAGCTGTGGCAAGGCTCTGTGAGCCTTTATTCCATCCCTTTCTTCACCAGACACACACACACACCTCCAGAGAGGTACATCCCATTTTGCAGTGGTATTCATTAATGGATTTCACTGTGAAACAGCATTTGCGCTCAGCTCCAAAGAGCCTTGAGGTTACAAGTAAAATGTTAGCAAAATGCTTGCCATGCCTCAAAATAGGTGCCGCAAACTAGCAGATTTTCCTGACAAGAGGTAATTTGTGTAGCTTTCCAAAGGGACTAGAGGATCAAGACTTTAAACTTGTTAGTCTCTAGGCCACTACTTTAAATAAAATGAAATGCTGTTTTTGTACTTCTCCCCTGTACCATCAAAGGCTTCCTACTGTTTTGTAGCTTTTCTCTCTCTTTGTTTCTGTCTGAAAGTGAAGCTTCCTGGCAACTCATGTGAAATTTATTCTACACCACCAAAACCAGGCTCAGTGCTATGTCCTTATCTGTATGTGGCCAGATAAAGAAGCCAATAATAAAAACAGACAACCGAAACCTTAAAAGTACATGTTTGAGTTCCTGTCACCTATGGAAACTAGAGATCGCTTCCTCATCTGGATTTTCCCATAACAAGCTAAAAGCTTTGAGATAATACACTGGGTCATTTTATAGGAACTAAGGCATGTGGTTCCCAAGACTGCTGAGAGGATCCTTCCTGCTCTCTCTTCCCTATCAGAAGTCACAAAAATTAAAAATAATTAGTAGCAATAATAATCACTAACTTCATTGTGGCTCTTCAAGCCATCATTAAAACCAAAATTTCTTAGGTGAGATCTTACTTGGAAAATGTAAAGGCAGAGATACTGAGGCAGGATACACTTCTTTCTATCTAGAGGGCAGAAAGGCAGTGGATCAGGGGGTAAGTGTGGGAATTAGGGAGTAGAGCTATGTGCTGCCCCTGTTCTCATGTCCTTTCCTGAACATCACTCCTGGGCCACGACTGCCATAGACAGGATACTAAGCTAGATAGAAAAATCAGGCTAACTAAAGTACACATTTACATTTCTAGCTTTACAATAATTGAGCATCTCAGAATTGTTAATGTATTTGTGCCTGTTTTGAAAGGAGATGCTATTGCACTGATTTTACAAAGTAAGAACCAAGATGCAGGTAGGCTAAGGATTACCTGACGGTTAGTCTAAAGGCCTATTTCAGACCAGGATCCACAGCCCAGCATCCTAACTTACAGCTGCTGTTAGCTACTTCTCTTTCAACCCTTTCCTTACCATATCAAATAAGATATTTTTGTAATAGGACATAACCAAACACAAGGCAACATTAATTATGTATCATGTCAACAGAGAGCATGAGGTCTCATACTGTCTGTACTTCGATCTTTACTGTTTCCTCGAGGCAGAAGTAGTTGAATTTGAGAGGGTGAGAGAACAAACGAGGAAGGGAGTCTGCAACCCCTCCAGAACATGCACTGACATCCTCGTTCTGTAAACAGCAAATATCTATGAATCCCTTTGAAAACTTAGATCTCTCTTCAGTCCACCTACGGGATGACAACCTCAGTTATTCACTTAGTTCAAGTCAGAGCAGTCTTCATTCCAGTTCCACATAGCAGACCCTAAATGTGAAGCAGGCCTTAACATGAAGATAAGTCTAAGAAACATGCAACTTTAAGAAATTTGCTCTTGACATATTTTCTTTAGCAGTGCTCCATTACTTCAGCACCACTATTTCAGCAAAGTCGTACTCTCCAAACTGAAGTAAAACAAAAAAGATCTCATGTTACTCTTAATTTGGCCTCCTTCTCCTCAAGGGGCATTGCAGCATAGTCCAAGTACGGGGTCACAGGCAGCTTTGCAACAAACCTGTGTTTCCATTTAGTGAGCATAGTACTCCTGCTCCAAAGGCCAGTCAAGCTGCACAGTGAGAATATTTTTTAAGACCCCCGAATTTTTTGTCAGAGAAGTTCAAGAGGGCACACACACTCACTTAAGCACTGTTAATATGCACTGATAGTACCTCATCTCAAATTCTGTATAAAGTTTAACATCAACTGTATTTAACTGAAATGGAAATAAACACAAAAAATGGCTGCTATATGCCTGAGGAATGAAATATATATATATCTTTTTAAGAGAAGATAAAAGGCAGGAGCTTCTGTAAATTTAGCAAAGGCTAAGAGGAAATATAATTGTTTTCTGTAAATATATCATAGAAGTAAACACAAAGAGGAAAAGAGCTACTTAGTCTAAACAACAAGATCAGTACAAGTAGAAATATAAATACATTTGGCCATCAATAAATTCAGGCTGGAAATCAGAATAAAGATTTTTCAATCATCAAAATAATGAGGTTATGAAGCAACTTTCTAAAAGGCATAGTGTAATTTATCTAGTTTTGAGAAAGGACATGATTAATTTATTAAAAGTATGACACAATTCGTCTGCATGTGATAGGAGGAAACAGCTTTGATAATGATGATGTTTTCCTACAACAGTCTTATAGTTAAAGTAGCTGGATCCTGCCTGGAGAACTGGATTCAGTCCCTACTGCTATCAGGGGTTTCTTGTAAGATGTGAAGCAAGCTACTCTAAGCAAGCTTTTCACATATGCTCACAAATTACACTCATAAATTTCTTCTTCATTTGGGGGGGAACCCAGTCTAGAGTCCCTGGGTTCTAATCTGAAAGTGTGAGGAGCAATTACAGCTGCAACTGAAGTCACAAGAATCTGGGCTTTGAACATACAAAATACCCTCCAATGCTAAGCACTCAGAAAATGTAGGTCTTAATTATCTCAAGGGGGATATCCAAAATAAGTGTCTGTACCTATCTTCATACATATGCCTCCGAGCTCCACATTACTACAATGAAGATGAACCCAAACATCTCAAAAAATTACTCTGCGACACTAAAACAATGTTTGCATAGTGCACATAGAAGGCAACAGCTAGAGAAAGCCTAGAGAAAAAATGAATAATGTCGTGAGAACAGACTTTGCACAGCATGCAGCGAATCAGGCTTGACTCTGCACATTGAATAGCAAAAGGAAAACACTATTGAATTTCTGTTATTACAGTGTGCACAACTCTTCTGTGGACTGAACAAGGCAGAATCCATGGGGAAACCCAGTATGTGATCATGTAATTAAAGACTATATCGTGATGATGATTAACATGAATAAGCTGGCTGCTGTTACCATGTAGGGCTGAATGCAAAATTGTTTTTCTTTTCACACCCTGCCTTGACTAACTGGGGAGAAGAATGGGAAACACCAGTTCCCTCTCTTCTGTATTCCACAAGGCTTTGATTTCCCTTTGTAACTCTCATACTCCCTTCTCTTTTACTGTCCTTGGCTATCTTATCTTTCTGTTTTTGAGAAATAATGCCTTCAAGAGATGTAGCTCAAACTTTATCTTGTAATTGTGTGTGCTCAGCGTTTAACAGGGTAAAAAAAGGGGCTAGTATACTGTGTGAACACTGTTGCACTTACCAAAATATCTGTGAAGGCATAGTGCTATCATTTGTTCTCTTTAACCTTTATTAAAAAAAAGATTAGAAATAAATCTATATAAAAGCCATTTTCACTGCATGAGATTCAAAAAGCTTTTAGTTGACAACTGGGTTGCCTGCAGGCTGGACAAATTGCGTATGGGTTTTTATTTTATTTATAAATTTAATTCTTTAAGAGTTAGTGTGTATGTCTGAGAACATGCCAGGTTTAGGCTGAGAAAGTAAAAATCTCTCTGAAAAGTGTTTCATATGTAACAGGATCAATTGCAGGAGGGAGTTAAGATGCCGCATGGTGCCTTTTTGACAACAAAGACAATGACCGCACATATAAACACACAGACACATACACACAGGGCCAGATCTAGGCCATTTAATCTTTCCTCACCTACTGCACAACAGTCTTATTTTAAATGTTTCACTTCATTTGGCATCAGTTCAAATCTAATTGAAGAAATAATGGTCTTACTTTCAGAGATGCCGAACACACAACTCTTGGGTGAACTAAGTGCCCGTTGTTGATAGTCAGTACCCCTGGAAACTCAACATTAAAACACCAACCCACTGCTTTCATGTATGAAGTATCCACCTGGAGAAACAAAGACATTCATTTTTATTCAGTTAATTTGAAAAATGATGATGTGCTGTTCTGTTTTGCCACATAGATCTGCTTTAAAAAAAAATAAAAAATCAATTCCATCCTGATGTTGGGTATATCGTTCTGTTTTCCAATAGATTTGTCCAAACAGGCTTCTCAGAGACAGCCGAAGATATTTCCAATGTGTTTTGTTTTATTTGTTTCGGGGTTTTTTTTATGGTATGAATTAGCTTGTGACAACATAAAGGTTTTTGCAAGAAAAATTCTTCTGTCATAGAAACTGGTCAGGTTTTAATTAAAAATCCATTTTCAAGCACTTCATTCAGTAAAACCTGAGCCAACGAAAAAAATAAATGGAGAAAGAACACAGAAGAAAAGCATACAGGCAAATGTGAACAAAAAAAAAAACAACTGCCAACCCTCCTCTTAACTCCATCAAAATGAAAAAGGGCATAGCAGTTTACTCCTCAGAGTGGAGTGCAAGAAATAAAAGCAGGTATGTACCAGGAGAATGTGGGGAACATGGATCAGGAAAGGAATGCTTGATCAGGGTGCACAGAATAGATGACTAAAAATAATGAAGTATCTTTATCAAGCAATCAGATGAATCTGTACTTTGGATGTTTGTACTGCGCTGTGATTGAAAGTGCAAAGTAAAACTAAGTATTAGCATTAATTTTTCACTCTCCATATCAAAACCAGTACAAACCAAGTCTAAGGATGTATCCATTGTCCCCACAGAAGAGACGAACTGAGTAGGGAAGAGCAGAGGAGTCCAAGGGAAACCTTAGGACCCTTCACAGAGATTGCTCCTGGCTACTTTCTGGGGTTTTTTTCCCTTCTCAGTAGATGAGGAAAAGACAGCTAACGTGAACAGCAAGTAGAAACAGTGACCAGAATAGTAATTTATCAGACACAAGACAAGTCGTGAGCCAGCAATTAAGTTCATCCCACTAGTTTTTATGTCTCATAACAGGGGAAAATTAAACCCTTTTTCTTTGCTTTCCCTCCTCTACCTTTGCCTACTTATTTGTCTTGCACCTTGTTTCTTGAGGTTTTTTTTCTTTTACAATCACAAATATGCTTTCACTACTCCCCATTCTGCAGCACCTGTTACAGACCATAAAGATATCTGTGCAACAAATTGACAGATCTGTCTGTTCAGTGATGACTGCTACTGCCCAGTGAGCCGGGGTAATAAATCATTTTAGCAGATGAATTTGTCATCCAGTACTGTAACAGTGTAAGAGCAGCAGACACAACAAGCCTCCAGGCAACGGAACAGTAGCAAAACCTAAATTAAAATCTAAAAGGGAAAATTGCAACAATAAGGAGGATATTAGAAAGAAAAAAAATAGAGAGCATGTAATCAGTACAGCTGCAATTCAATGGACCCACGTATTTTCATACAATCACAGAATGGTTTGGCTTGGAAGGGACGTCAAACCAGTCTAGTTCCAACCCCCCTGCCATGGGCAGGGACACCCTCCACTAGACCAGGGTGCCCAAAGCCCCATCCAGCCTGGCCTTGAACACTGTCAAGGAGGTGGCAGCCACAACCCCATTCTCATCATTCTTACTTGGAACAAGCTCAACCAAAGCCAAGTTGGGAGCCTAATGTGCTTGCTCCCTCATTCTACCATTTGGTGGGCTGGAGTCAATATTTGTTTCTACCTCCACAAGTTTAGCCACTATGAAATACCACTCAGACTTGGTCATTTCTGTGTCATGTGTCAAGGTATTGGCTGATTCTCTGAAGCACAACAAAACTCTGGCTAGCATTTCAAGTGGTGGTTTGGCTTCACTTCAGTTTTATAACAACTACATAGTCCTCCAGATGTTGGGACCCAACTGGAACCCCATATTGTGTTATACCCTGTGTGCCCCACATTATGAACTGGTAAGAGCAGTTGCTTTTAAATGTGACATTTCTCATGCATGTGAGTTCCAGAAGAGGTCTGTGGCTAACTTTTTCCACTGCTTAGTCCTTTGAAGCGAGGCAGCAGTCCATGACTCTAAATGAAATAAGGCAAACACATAAAATTATGTACAATAAAAGTTTCTAAAGCCAAATCTACAAAGTAAAGAAGTGCAGTGAGTTTGCTACAGTTACTCAGAAAGTCAATGGCCAAGCCAGGAAAAAAAGCAAGCCTAAAATACTAAGTCATTTGGTCTAAAATTTGCAAGCCAGGAAAACAATGGGCTATAAGTGGTTAAATTTCATCAGAAAATGCAGATTTGCCATATTTTCTTACTGCCTCTCCTTCTATCAGTACCTAATGAGACAGAAAAAATTATATATCAGATCTTAAGAGAGGAAACAGAGACAAATTATTTCTGTCTTTTAGAAGACACCCTAAATTTTCCCCTACCCATTACTGTAAAAGCCAGAGTCAGGACTCAGCATATACAAGAAAATCCGCATGGAAAGAAGAAAAAACAAACAGCCTTTCTCTGTGTATACAACATGGCATCAAGTCTACAGCACAACTGTCTGATGATCCACATCAGACTTCAATTCCTTTGACAAGCCTCAGCTGTAAAACAGTTCCAGAGGTGTTGCAATGAAGAAGAGACACCACAAACATGTCCATCAATATGCAAACTTCTATGCAAATGCACTTGTCATCAGTACTGCTTACAGCAGTAGGACAAAACAAATATGCACATGGCAAAAAAACATGAAAGGAATAAAGAGCTGTTGACATGGAAGACTTCCAAGCAACAGCTATCTCTGCCTCTTGAGGATAGGGATATACCACGTAAGGTGCATAGTGTGATTTCACAGCAGTGATTTTTCCTTGGTGAACCCGTGGTCAGCTGTGACAGCGTCAGCCCAGACAGGAGGATGCATGAGGGGCTGTTACTGTAAGCTGGCTGACAGGCCGGCTAATTAGCCACCTAGATTGCTTCACAGTACCTTCTTCAGATAGCCTTGAAAGAGAAACAGTGCCAATTACTGTAATTAACTGAATTCCTGTTAATAAGTGTATTGGATTGGTCTTTGATGTCTTTAGAAATAAACTACAAACAATTTAACCAATACATGGATTATCCCTTTAAAATTCACTTCACATGAAGGTGAATATTGATTTTACTGGACAGAGCTGTATATCTACATAGGTAGCCATGTCAGCATCACTGCCAGATTTTCTGCTTTTTTGAAAGTACCATGTACTTGGAGGGCAGGGCAACTTACAAAAAAACCCATATGAAACCTAAGTATTCCAGTCTATAAATAGAAGTTACCCTCAGACAGACGACCACCAAAAAAAGCTTTATCACTCAGAGTTACCATCAGTTAATCTCTTATTGCCTGAACTCCTGTTCAACCTACGCATGCTAGGAGGCAAGCGTACTGTTAAAGGACAGCAGAAATAGCTTATGACTGTCAGCTAGAAAAGTTGTGACAAATGTGCATAAAATACACCTCAGTACAATTTTGGGGTCTATACCCCACTGCACACAGCGTTAATTATCACCGCACAGGGACAGCCTAATAGAAGCAAGAGACAGGGAAAAATAGCCACATTCTGCTCCTGAAATTCTGATTGCAGACTTCCAATAAGCATAGAGCAACTAAGTCTTCAAGAGTCTGTCTTGAAGCATGCTGTCAAAGCATGTCATCCAAGCTGCAGTACATCCCTGTGTGAGTACTCCCAACCTGTGGCAAATGTGTGTAAAATACACCTCAACAGGTATGCTTGTTGCTGTCAACTAGCCCACAGTAACTCATTAAATCACAGAAACTATCGTGGGTCTAAGACCAAAGCACTGGCCTAGGCTGCTGCTTTTGTTGAGAGGGAATTTCATATGTGCATATCCAAACAAGTTTTAATGTCCTCACTGAGTGATACCAGCAGTTAACACTAGAAGTTAGGTGAGATAGTAAGTTCTGCAGCTAGATTAAGGCTGGTCTTTCAGCTCTACAGCTTACAATATCTGACCTCTCTAATTCTGACCCACTGCGTATACTGTAATGATGGAAATGAGAGGATAAACTCTCAGTTTCTGCGATAGAGCAATAACTGAGCTTTGTCCCATTTATTTAAATACTTTGAGACCCAAAAGATTTGGAAAATATCCTATGCTATTGCTTAAGATTACTGCTCTGACAATGAAATTCTAGCTCTCCCACCACCAAAGCACTAAAATACATTATACTTCAGCAACAGCAATGAGAAAAGAAATATATAAAAACCTGTAAAATAAATATATAAAAAGGTCTTACCCTATTTGAACTGTTTGGAGGGAAAAAAACAAAGTCACTGGCCTCTCTCCATCACCAAAATGCACTGAAATATTTTCCGCACAGCATCCACTATGTTCAAGCACTGAAGGATATCACTAACAAAAACATTAAGGAAAATCACCAAAAGTGCTACCAGGCTACATAAATGAGCAGTACAATAATTTCCTGAAATGATTACCTGCTAATGATAGCTTTGAGGTGATAAAACACTAAGTCAGTGCCAGATCACACTCTAGAATAACATGATAATATTTCCTCTACCTAGGTAACTGGAACAATCACACCATTTATGATAATGACAATATAAACAACCTTATGTCTCTAGACTAGAGTAGTAGTAACTGTAGTAGAAATGGGGGGTTTTTATTCCACTTGCAGAAATGTTGAAAATGCACACAAGATACATCTGTGCTCTTGATACTACCTATCTAAAAAACAGCATGCAATATTTTACGTGATTTTGGCAAATACCAGACCATATCACTGCATGGTCATGTGATGATCAAATCTGTGTCCCACTTTGGAATTCATAAGGGTAGGCAGCTGTGGGCCTCCCTGTCTTCCAGGAACTACGTAGGCATAAAGGATAATCACAGTCTGGGTTTTTTTTAAGTTTATATCCATTTTTCTGCCAGAGATAACCTTGAAAATGTACAGGAAACAAAAATGATAGACAGATTGCTAGGTTTGAAAGCGTTGAGAGCTATGTTCAGTTTCAACAGAAGGCTGGAAGTGAGAAACCTAAAAATACACACCTCCTTCCAAACGACCTGTTAAACTTGAGGTATACCAAAAAAGTTGTGCACAAAAAACCCAAACCCGAAACCCAACCCTCCCTTGTCCAGATTTCCTAAGAAAGCAAAGCAGGGAGTTCCTTAGCTGGCTAAATGGAAACAAATGTACCTATGACTAGATGGAGATCAAGTAGCCTGTGTCTCATGGCGATGAGAGCAGTGCATACCAATCTTATTTTAGCCAGAGAGGATCAGACAAGAAGCTGCTTTACAGCCCCCTTCCAATCTCGATTGCTACATTATTTCTCCAGGTTCATCCCCCTTCTCCTTGAACAGTTGTTCTATTTTCTTGATATCATCCAGCTTGAGAAATATTTCCCTTTTGTCTTCATATTTATGTGTCATGAAGAAAATTGGTGAGTGTGACAGACAGCTAGCTTCAAGTACGTAAAGTGATGTTATAAAAAGAACAGGAATCAATTATTCCCCTTAATTAATGAGGACAGAAGAGGAAGTAATGAACTTAAGCAGCATCAGGGGAAATTTAGGTCAAATACAGTTACTGTGTGAAGTTCCACACAGCAAGAAGAGGAGTTAGGTAAATGAACCAACCGTCAAGGGAAGTTAAAGAGTCCTCATCAGCGGTACACAGCCAAGGTTAGAAACCTCCCTGGAGGACAACTGAGGAAAAATGAAGCCATTCTTATTCCCTCAGTGGGAAAATGGACAAGAGGTTAAACTCAAAGCCTCTTTGAACATTCACAGTTCTCCTTTCCTCTTTTGTGCTGCTTCCTTCCTTATCGACATCTTCCCCTATTTTTTCACGTTGTGTGCAGTGTTCTGCACTGGATAGGCAATGCCCTTTCAAATCTCCACAGGAATATTGTATTTATTATATATTATTTTCTATATTATTATTATGGTTTAATATTAAAAGCCTATCTTATCCAAGTCTGACAGCTTTCTGTCACGTCAGGACTTCTAACAGCAAAGACATCCAAGAATCTGCAGCAGCTGTTCTTTACCAAGGCACAGTTCTCATTCCAAGAGACCAGCAATACCAGCACAGTGTTGGTAAAGCCCATCTCTCATTCTTTCTCCTTTTTTATTCATGTTATCCAGGCAATGAAAATATGAAAGACAGAAAAGTTTTTCTTCCCAACTTGAACTGTTTTGTTCTTAAAGGGAAAGTCCAGACATGCTTTTTATTGCTATTGTTGCTTTGCTTTTTTTTTTTTGAGAACAGAATAAACCAAAGTGAATCTGATGTGAGAAAAGTCCAAACTTTTCATTTTAGTTTTCATTAGGATTTCTAGGGAGTTCTCATCTCTGTTGTTGCTTCCCACTTAAAGAGAAACTGAAAAAGCATAACATTTAAAAGTAAAAACACCAAGAAAAACTTTCAAAATAGAGTAAAATAAAAAGGGATTCCTTTCAATTTTAGGCATCCCACTTGCACCTGACTTTCACTTACAAGGTTTTACAAGATAGGTAGGTATTACTTTCATTTTAATAGTTTAAAATATTTTATAAATAAAAAACCCAATCATTCCCAAACATGGTAACAAAAATTAAAGAATTTTGCAACTTTCTTCTAGATTATGCACATATTTTCCCCCTTATTCACACAGAGAGGCCTTATTACATACACAAGTACACGGACATTAAGAGATACATGGAAATAGCCTATTTTCTTGTGGACAAAATGCTGTCAGGGAAAGATAAAAAGAAAATTTCTAATCGTATAAACTTAGTAATCAAAATATTCTACTGGCATTTCTCAAAATGTCAGGCACATTTCAGCATTTTGCAGAATGCACGGTGCAGAAGAGAAACAGGGCTTGAGATGTCTAAATTTTCATTGGAACCACTACCCACACTAAAGTAAGGAGAGTGTCGCTTCACCATAGTCTGCATACCCTCATGGCTGGGGCCACGACCATCTTGATTAAAATATGCCCCACATTAAGATAGGCATATCAAATTTTTGAGATTGGTTGGATGGCAGCAATCTCTAAATTTCCCAATGCCTACAGATGGAATTCTAGGCAGTAACTAGCATTTCTGAGATTTCTGAAGTTAACTAAGAAAAAAATCAGTTTTCTTTTTGTCCCAAATGACTTTAGGACATCACAGCTCTAAACCTGGTATGCATGATTCACTGAGGAACTGATTTGTTCAATGGAGCTTACTGCCTAAACAGATCAGGGAAGACAAAGAAACACACAGTGATTGTGTAAGTCAAAGAAATCAAAGCAGGACAACGACAAAGTTGTCCTCTCAGTCGAGTGTGTCTTCTTCCTTAGAGCAAACCAACCAACATAGCAAAGCTGCTTTTATCCTGCTTACTTCCATTCTGCTATCTGCAGGTCTAAATGCTAATGATATAATAAACTTATTTTAGGTTAATCCACTGCATAATCTACAGTTATAAAGATATGATTGCAGCTGTTCTGTTCTATTAGCAGTTATTCCCCTTCTAGTTTTAATTTAGCTAGAGAAAACAGCAGCATAAGGGGCAGAAATCCACTAAGAATGAGACATACCTGTACTAATGCAGTCCACAATGAAAATCTCATTGACACATTTTCACCGCTCCTGTTGACAATGTCAGCTGGGTTAAGCTATCCGTTACTCCATCCATGATGGCATTACGCACTCATATTGGAGCCTAGGTACACTTATGCAAATATAACCATAACTTGCCTTTATTAGTACATGACAAAGCCCGCCTAATGGTTGAAAGACCATAGGATTCTGTCACAGTTGCCAGCCTCACTGTTGGAGGAGTAAGTTAAACACACTACAAATGTACATTGATTGGAAAGATCAAGACAGGTGATGAGATGATCACATGGCTTTGAATGCAATGCTCCATTCACTCGAACGCAGTAGTTTGCTTGCAGAATACCTTGCATTCAGTGAGATCAATGCAAACAAAAAGTACCCAATACCAAACTCCATATGAACAAATCAGCAAGTACTGGGCAATGTACTGGCTAGTAAATGCCATAGAGTCTATACATGATTGGTACTCCACCAAAAGAAAGGTTATGTTGCTCAACTTCACTTTTCCCTGTGGATAGAAACTGTAAAAGTGTTGAGATATTTTATGATCTAGGATAACAGCCATTTTCTTCTTCTGTTCTGGTACTGTAAAATTCCATGTCCAAATCTGGTACGGCAAAGAAGCTAAAACCACAGAGACTTCCATTAAATCCAGGAAAATAATAGGAATTAGGTTCCCACATCCCTGAAGTGCACTTAAATGTCTAAGTTCAATTTCCTAAAGATTTTTAATATTTTATTGTACACCAACCGGTTACTTTATTCCGGTAAGATTCACCTTTCTTCTTAGAGATGACCTCAAACCATCTTACATTGTTGGAATAAGGCACTGCGTGCAAACTTTCAATATTTTTGTTCAGCTTTGTTTCCTCTAAGCTTATTTCCATTTTTCCTCCAGAAATTGTCAGTATTCATTATAACTTTCTAAAAACAAAATTCCCCAGTTCATTTCAGCTAATTCTTTCCAATGTTCTCCCCAAAGCATAGCCTTTTAGCTGCATCACTGATAGGAGCAACCATAGAAAACATGTAGTTAATAATAAACAGCTCACAGGTTGAAGATTGTTTTTACTTTGTAAATACTTTGTATTACAAAGCACAAGCTCCAGCGAGGCTTAACATAATAAGCATTCCCTTGAAACAACACAATTTAATACTATTTAGACTGTTTTGAATCCAAGAGCCTTAGCACCTCCTTCCATCAGCTCAACACAAAGTTGCTTTCCTCTCTGCCCACAGATCTTCTCACTGGAACTTAGTCAACAATATGGTTGAAATGAATTGCTTTAGAAGCCTAAGCTTGGGCTCAAGCAGAAGAAAGATCATAATGACTTCTTTGGGGTCCTTTTTATTTGCCTGTTCTTGGAACAGAAGCTTAAACTCTTGGGTTCATGAAGTAAAGCTTTGTACTAGAAATTTGGTCCAAAAGGGAAAAAAATAGAGCGGGGCGGGGGGAAGAAAATTTTATATATAGTCACAGGAGTGCTGTACTTGGACAAATTCAGAATTTCAGTTTCAACTTTCTCATGAAACTTGGGGAAGCATGGTGAGACTGATCTAATGAAAACACGTAGCAATCCCTAATTCAATAGAAGGGCTCTATCAGACAGAACCTTCCTCTCTTACCTCCTAGCTTATGAGCTTAGAAAGCAGGTATATAAGTCAAAAAGCCCTGATAAAAGTCCCCATGGAGAGGAAGACGTTTCCAATGTTCACATTAACATCAGAAAAATCTAGCTTGCACAAATACAAATTAGAAAACCACCAAGCAGTTGTGCATTGAAGGCTTTGTCCAGTCAGGAAAGGGATCAGAAAACATGTGCACCAACTGACACCATGTTATCCATTCAGGTTAGCAGTGTGGAAAAGGGCAAAGGGTTTTGAAAAAGGAAGAAAAAATAGGAAGTTTAAACTAAATCTGGGAAGGAGACAAGGACAGGCAAAAGAATGAAGACAAATTAAGTGTGACCAGAGATGGAAGGAGATTCTCTAGGGAAAAAAAAAGAAGTTGCACAGAGAATTGAAAACCAGTGTAAGTCAGAGGACTGAGCAGAGAAGTACCAACAGGACAAGCAGCTGGAGAAAATCCATGCTGGCAGCAACAGATCTCTCTGTCACAAAGAAGCTCTACCATGTGGAAAAACCAATTTAGGCATCAGGAATTGTCAGAACGGATCAAATTGCCCAAAGGAGTTCAAAAATACAGGTGAAGGGATGAGCAGCTGGACTCGCCCAGTCACTTTAGTAAGCACCGTACTACAGAGAAAGAAACCCAAGTCTATTTCTATGCCAGTTGTTGCTTTTCTAGAACAAAAAGGGAAATGCGTAAAGGAAGAAGGTATCACTGAGGCTGTGAAACCAGCAGCAAAGTACTACATCAGGGCAAATTATAAGCAGCAGTAAAAAGCCACCACTGGGCTGGAAATTTTTTAATCAATTCAGAGTGCATCCATGTTGAAACACATTACAGAGAAAAAGATTCCAGTGCCTAACACTGCTCTGGAAAATTAAGATGTCTGGGAACTTTAGCACCTTCCCAGTTGTGTCAATTCACCTTCCTTTTGTGTGGGTTATAGATATCATAATTTAAAATTAATTTACAGTGCTTCTCTGAGATATCACAACTGGTGGTCATGGAGACGATTATGATGCAAAAAAGATGCAACTCACAATTTTGGACTACATGAGTCGGTGAATTTTTTTGAGGACAAATCAAAAAGCTTATTTTTATACAAATATTCCCAGTACTTAAAGTATGATTTGCACCCTAATTTTTATTTCAAGATTCTGTGTGATACAACACAGCAGATGTGCCCAGTTTGCTTTGAGAAACCCAGGCTGGGTGCCAGGCACAGGAGACACTCTGGCAGGATGGAGTTAACTGGCCCTGCCAAGACGCAGAGGATTTCATCCCAGTCAGGACATTGGGCTAAATACAGTCACAACATTTCTATTACTTGCCCCTAGATACCCCTAAGTAAGCTGGGGTATCTATGCATGATCTAAAGGCAAACAAAGAATTAGTTTGTCAGAAGGAAAAATATTCTGTGAAGTTCTCAAGGGAGGTAGCAAGAATATTTCCACATTTGAACTTGCAGCTTAATTCCTTTACATGTTATGGAGAAAAACTCATTTCAAAATCCCAATTAGAAGGCTTATTTTTCAAACAGTTATTGCAGGAGAACAATAACACCCCTTTTAAACCTATGGAACTATACATATAGCTACATATACATATGTATCAGATATTTTTAAATATATATCTCTTCCTAGTGTATAGTTAAAATAATTGGTTCAACCTGCTGTTTGAAGGCCATCATGTTTAAAAATTGCTGTCGGCATTCCACGCTGTTGTTGTTTTAATAGACTCTGCAATACATCCTGTCTTCATTTCACTTGCTTTCTATCATAACTTTGTGTAAACAACAGCAAAGCCAAACAGTTACAATCATTTTCACTACCAGAATTTAAAGTATTTATTGTAAAACATATGGTTCATCTGCCTCAAATAAAAAAGCTCAGATTTTTCAAACCATAATTTAACATCAGCATCATTCCACCTCTATTCAATACCACAATAAGCAGAAGTTTTCATACATGCAGTCTTGCCACTTAAAATAATTTCTAACTTACTGAAAGAGGAAATCTAAATTCTCAGCAGTTTCAATATCTGGTAATATCAAAAGTTCAAACTCTGGTTTGGTTGGGTTTCTGGTTTGGGTGTTGTTTCAGTGGAAGTGTTTTTCCCTCTCCTTTGGAAAGCTTAGATCATTCATAACTGTCCAATTGGAGGTGGTTTTCTTGACTCTTGTTTTGCCAAGACAATTTATTGTCTGGAAAATAAAATTCCTAGTGAAGCAACATTCCTCCTCCTACAGTAGAAAATATGTTGTCTATCTTGCGTTCAATTAGTTTGTTATAAACTATAAATCTCTGCCGAAATGCAAAAGGAAGGAAGAGCACCAAAAGACATTCAGGATCCAAGCACCGATCAAACTTACTTTCACCTCAGGTTTAAAATTGCGGCTTTAAAATTCACAATTTGTTCTAAGAACAATATGCAATATTTGAAGTGCACTTTGCACTACCATCAGATCAGAAAAGAGCAACAAAGCACTTTATCAGGCAACATAACTCCCATTAATTTTTTTTCCTCTGATTTTAAAGACATATCTTGTATCACTCACTGGATGGAGAAACAGTGATGGAAAGTGCTGTCATTCTGCCAAAAGCACATACAGAACAAGACAAGTGAGAGCAATTAAATTTCTGATCAGGATAATAATTTAACTGCAGATCTGGAGACTATAATCATCTGGAACATTTGAGCAGTATAAAATATTACAAGGACTATGTTCCATAAATTATCGTACATGGCTCATCACCTGAAGGCACCTCACCTGAAGGTATGTAGTTGCTTCCTACCACTCCCCCAGAGATGTTATATCTTCTAACAGCAAAGTCCATGAAAAAAAGGTAGAAGGGTCACAGCCATACAAAGAACTGTTGTATATCCATTTAGAGCAATATGGAGGCAATTCCCAAATGCAGGGTCATCATTCTCACTAGCTTCCTTTGGCAGGGTAGTGCCTTTATTGCCAAGACACTTGATTTACAAAAGGAAAAAGTAACCTAACGCTTTAAGCAATCTCTTGTCATGTTCGCTTACAGACCAGATTAGATCTTGATCTCCTCGCAATAAATGGAATTGATACTTCTTCATGACGCAGATAAGGTAGGGTCAGTGTTCCTTACTCAGTCACTGTACAATGTCATGCCCCTAAACGCAAAGATTCAGCATAGTATTCAAGAACACCCACAAATGGCCAGTCCTTGAGAATTAAAAAGCACTTTTTCACTGATATTCCAGTATGTCACAGACCTTTCTGCTTGCTTAGGAAAAAGTGGTAAGTGATCATTTCTTCAGCTGAGAGAGAAAAAGCATGGCTACTTGTTAATGCATCATGTGCAGCTGCTTTATCATAGCCGTTCTGAGGCAAATAATTTGGGGTGACATTCATCTCACTTCATTTTAGCAGTCTAAAAGTCAGGTGTGTAATCTAATCTATTCATTTAGTTCCATTTAAAAGTCAGGGAAGAAAACCATGCCCCTCTAGCAGACTGGGGATGAGACAAGCTCTCACAATCCATCCAACTAAAGTATTTGGATGGATTGTGTTGCACTAGCAAAAAAAGAGATACCTCATCTATTTCAGGCTCAACATCTTTTAAATTGCTAGCGGTAGACAAGATGAATCCAACCATCAGAAGGACATTTCTGAAGTTATTTATACCCCATGCTCTCATGGAAGTCTTACTAACCCTTTATTGTTTGATCTGAGAGGAACAAAGAGAATTTAAGGATCAAAATCCATTTTCAAAGCTTGCACATACTTACTTTACATTGACTGCCCACCTGCAAGACGAGGCCAATGGCACCGCCACTAGTCAAAGGCACGTGGCAAGGCCAAGACTGCTACAGCCTGCGGCAATCTTTACATGTGAAGGCACTTTGGTTGCATAAGGCAGCGAGCAGGATGGCTACAACTGCGCTCACACATCACGGGGTTATTTTAGGGTTTTTCACACGGCCACACGCGATCAGACGCACAGGACCTGACTTGTCAGGCGAGCTGTGATAACTAGCCTCATGCTTACCGCAGCCCACGCCAGCAGGGAAGTAAAACGTGTGAGCTGAAACCACCACTTCAGAAGCAGGGCGCACGCAGAGCTCGCAAGCAGCCATTTAATGCAGTTCAGCTGTGGTGAGTGGGTTAGCCGCCCGGCCGCCTGTCAAACTGCGGCAACCAAACATCTGACCGTGTGGTTGCTTCGTATCTGTTTTAAAGGACAGCTTCTTTGTATATAACAATGCTGCCGCAGCATGGAGACAGCTCATTTTTTGAACCTGAAAGCTATGGGGTTTTTTGGCAGGTGATCTTAACAGGCACGCCACGGAGACAAAGTAGACATCCCTTATTTTGATCTATTTTAGGGAACAGCTTTTCCAATTACATAGTATTTTTTGAAGCTTGGATATTCCCACTTCACAAAAACAGTTCCACCAAGCTTCCACCAGATTTTGCCAGAAGCACGATGTTTTCCTGCTATATTGTGCCCCATACAGACTCCAGTCCGAACTCAGCGGAAGGCAGCATCTCGCTACATTTTCTGTCTGAATGCTGCATGACAAATGCACTTATCCTGACTTCTGAGTAACGAGGCTTATTCCAAATTTTAAAGAATTACTGTCACTACAATTTACATTTAACAGTGTCTCTCTTGAGTAGCATTGGGAAAATACTGCAAGGAGAATTCACAAACATTAATTTGACTAAAAGCATACATTTGCTTTGACAGCATTCACAAGGGTCATTATTTGCCTTGCTCGAATATTCGTTCCAGTTTTTTCTTTGCTTGTGGGAAAACTATACCTGGGCAAACAGATAGGAAGGTTTGTGAAAGAATATTTCACGTGGCCATGAAGGCTTTTCATGTCCTCCCTGCTCTCTAAAGATTCAGACATTGCATCAGCAAATACAAACAGTCCCACATGACAAAAAATAAAGATCACTGAATAGTTACACAAGGTTGTAGAAGAAAACAAAATAACAGCTCCTCCATAAAGCACTTTAGTAATTTGTCTGAAAAAGCTTTAAAATAAAGTTCCAATCTGCTTTAGTTAAGCACAAATTATTGGACTCAGTATGGGAGAAATTAGATGAATTCCTACTATATCTGCATCATAAAAAAGATTAGAGTAGATGATTTAATAGTCCCTTCCGGCCTAAAAGGCTATGAATAAAAAGGAAAAGCTGATGCACTATTCACATTTTCAGCAAATACATCAAATAACCCATAGAAAATGGCTTATTTTCCCCTTAGTCAAAAGCACACAAAAAAGAACATACGGGTTTCTTGAGTCCCGCTGTAAAAACCCTCTTTTGTTTAACCATAACCTTCCAAAGAGAGGAAAAAAAGATCTAGAAAAGGCACTCAGAAAAAGCAGTTGCTGAGCAATTTTGAATAATGAACAAATTAGTGGAGAAAAAAACCTGTTTGTGGATAATTCATGAACAGAAAAGAGGACAACATTGATCAACTAAATTATTTGCTGTAAATAGTTCGTTCAGCTCTGGTTTCAACACACGTTACCAATTAAATCAAACAGAGCCCAATCCCACAGCAATTATTTAGGAAGTACAATCTGACCACTTGAAAGCAAGTCCAGATTGCTTAAACTATTTCTTTTTTTGTCAATATGTCATTTTTCCCCTCTCTCTGAATTAGGCCACTCTTGCCCACCTACAATACCACTTCACATTTTTCAGCTCTTTTAGCATATTTTCAAGTTTATAAAAACTAATGCTTTCCCAGCTACAGTTGTCCTCAGTAAAAAATTTTCTCATTCTTCATTAGTACTTGTTATGGAAGCGGGTCTCAGAGGACAAAGATCTTAATGCTATCGGGTAAATCCATTTCCAAGTTCTTGTTTAACCTGCTTATTTTTTCCTAAAATGATTAGTTGCACATTTAGGTTCATATCCTGTAAATCAGGTCTGCCTTTTCCACAGTTCAAGCACTTATTTCTATTAATGTTGGGTTTCATTTCATTGAGTCCAATAAATTCCAAATAATAATTTCTGCTGGATTCATTTGGTCTCCAGCTTAAAGACCGATTAACTCACAGCCTTGTACTCTTTGTCTTAAGTCTTATTACTTATATTCTGTAGCTCAGGCCTCTTCTCCACAAACCAAATTAATTTGGTTTGCAGTCCATTGCTGTCAATAAATATGAGCCATTTCACTTGTTACTCTTTAATGTATTGTTTGTTACCCCTAACATATTGTTAAATCAGATGGCAACAGAAGCAGTCTAGATTTGTGAACATGAGCATTAGAGTCTTTACAGCCTTAGGTATGAGACAGTTTTGGTCAAGCAGACTCACCAGTCCCTGTGTTCTTTCATCCTATTAAAGTGGGGTCAAAATGTCAGCGAGGCTCTACAAATTACTGAAAACTGTGTCAGGCTCCAAGACAGGTTTTTCCCTAGTTTAAGTATTGAGGACCTCCCATGAGGAAAGCTTTCTACACCTGTATGGATCCCACCTGATCTTCACAGGTTTCTCCAGAGATGCTCAAGGTTCCCTCAGCCAAAAGGGGAGACTTCATTCTGTAAACTGCTACTAAAAATACTGAAAAGTTAGCATTCCAGACACCTAGAATACATCTGCTCAGTTTTAGTCCATCATTTTGGTTACTTATGACAACATCTATATCATTCTGGCTCATCTTGGCTCAAGGTCAGCTCTTTGAATGTCCACAGAGCTTCCACAAAAGTTCCCAACTGTCTGAGATCCAGAAGATGGCCTGATTCTGAAGCACAAAATTTTTCATACCATCACTCTGCCCCAGTAGACAGCACAGACAAAATTAATTAATTCAAGATACTTGACTTTAAGACCTCAACAACAGCCAAAGGCAAATCTAGTTGTCATTTCTGCTAGCATGGGAAAGGGTAATAGTATCAGAATGAAAAATTGTATGGCTTATATCATCCTCAGTTAAAGACTTATGTTTCTCAGCCAAAACTGGAAAGTCTGTCAACCTCATCAGTGCTAAGTGCAAGATCTTTCCTTTCTTTACCTTTTGCTGTATCAAAAAAGTAACTTATATGAGCACACATATTGGTATGGATATTGATTTCAGGATATGGTTTTATCAGCCGTATGGAAAACTTGCATGTCTCCTTGCTCTGTCATTGTAGAATGACAAGCAGAACATCTTGTAGGCAAGTAACTTTTACCACAGATTTTCATAAATGTTTTATAGATACTTTTACTTCTCATATATTGCCAGCTGGGCTTCACCATCATGCTGGATATTTTCTAATTCACCTCCCCACCTTCATCCAGATATTTGGTCTATCTTTCCTTCTTTCCATTACACATGAAATGTTATTCTTTTTAAGGTGTCCATCATCCTGTGATGCAATTGCCTCCACTCTTGGACAAAGACTTTCTAGGAGGGTTACATTTCTGCACTGGATGGGTAGAACCAATTCTTTGGAACAGCAAGGAGCACTAATCAAAACAGGTACAGTTACAGGCCAAATGATTTTGCCCCGAGTTCCTTCCAGTGCAAACAATCAAGGCTTTGCCTTGATAAAAGCTGTAGCATCACAGGCAGTGTGACTTGACTTGGGCCGTTCTGCATAAAAATGCCTTTTCTTTATCGCTTCCTATCTTTCAAGAATATTTATTTATTGTGTTTATATTTGAAAATAATCCTTTAAAAGATATTTTCCTCTGAGCATAATTTAATAAAATTTCATATACATACACATACAAGAAATATGTAACAAAACTTGGAAAATTATTCTTTCACTCTGCTTACTAACAGAAGAATCCAGATTCCACTCAGAATTGAAGGTTATTACTGTAGTAGTTCTTAGAACATTTTTCCTTATGCTACAACTTGTTGGGGTTGAAGGAATTTTCTAAAGTAACAAAAAGACATTAGATTCAAACTATGCTAGTGAATAAGTAGATAGGCAGAAGAGAAGCTATGTAAAGAGGTGCAATTGCTCTGTTGTAGTAATAAGTACACCCAGCTAAACAATGGTAGAGGTACCAGCAAGGCAAATGCAAGATCTTAACCAGGTTAGGTTTTTTCAGTGAAAGGTTCAAATCTATAGCAGGTTGAACATTTAACTGCGAAGTCCTTTAGCACATGCATAACTAAAATCAGCACAACGACTCTCATACCTAAGTTGCTGGTGAGTTCTAGAGATGGTGACATAGCATTTTACCCTAACTGAACTGCAGGAAAGGACAAAGGGAAAAGGATAGGGGGAACAACATTGGGAAGTGTGCAGGGAGAGTCCTCCAAAGTATGAGGGGTGCATGACAAAAATCAAGATGCTTGTAGGAAGAAATCTGCTCAAGGCTGCACATTCTCAGAACAGAAAGTTGGAGGTTATTTGCCAACAAAACTAAAAGTCAGTGAGACTCAATAGCTATTCAGGTAACAATAAAGGTGCCTGTGCTTAATGCAGTAGAGAAAGCAAAAGCAGTAGAAGAATAAAGTGATCAGAAAAGGTGGGCAGATAGAAAAGTCAAGCAGAAACAGCAAACAGACTTGAGATGACATGGTTAGAAGACAGCAAGAGGATACAGCTGTAATGGCTTTGCACATAGCTAAGGACAGAGACTAGTACTTTGACAGCACAGGCTGACAGGTCAGATCAATGGATCTCAAAGCACATTACTAACTCATTAATTAAGCTAGCTCCTTAGCCCTGGAAGTTGCGTACTGTAACTTCATAGTCATCACAAAAGTCACTAAAGGGTGGCAGAGTGGTTCAGTGACTTTGCTCAAGATCACAGAGCTGGGAACAGAACCCAGGCAGTACAAATCCTCCAACAGCTGCTCCCAGCACCAGCCCGTGACCTGTCCTTATTTTTGGGACAAGGGAATTCACTTTGTGAATCCAGCTGTAGTCCTGATCATTCTAGCAATAAAAAACATTCAAGAACATTATTTGAATGTTCACCTCCAACAACGGGAACAGAAAAAGGCATTTTTATGCAGCTCTTTAGTAAAGGAGACTTTTCCACCTTTCACCAAACTGAAGGCAGAGCTAGATGATAAACACCTCAGTGGCATCATTTACAAGGGAGACATATGTTAATGTAATTAAGAGACAGATCCTGTAAGATGATCAGCATGCTCACAGCCATTCATCTCAGAGGATCAAACTTTAGCACTTGAAGTCTCTCATTTACTCAATGTGAACCCCACAAAGGAATTAATAGATTAAATGTCTTTTTCTGTGACTAAAAACTTCTTCCACTTCCCAAATTATCGTATGAAACAAACCCTTTGTTTTATACCAATGAGACAGTAACTCATTATGTAGCAACCTTTCGAATCAGATCTTGTAGATCAACAGATCTTTTTAAAGTCATAATCAAAGTCATGATCAAACACACAAATCCAATTATACTTCAGAAATGAAGCGTGTTTCTTTGGATGTAGTTTACTCCAAGGACTAACTTGGACTCAGAAGTTTGCATGTATTCAAGAATGTAACCTAAAGTGACAGATGCAAAACAAAATGAGATTATATATGATTTATAAACATGGAAATAATTCAGGTGCAATCATCCATTTTCTTCAAGTCCAATCTTGATTAATAGCTTCAGGAAAAAATTCAAACCTTATCTGAAGCTTTTTATTTGCAGAAAACTAAATTTTCTTTGTTGGACTCCTCTTCTCTTACTAGATGTCATTAAAAGTCCTGCAAGAAACACAGTATGGTGAGGAAGACATTTGTTCTGTCTTGACAGAAGAGCTGGTCCTGTCCCCAAGAAGAAGGTTGCATTGGCTTTTTTTTATTGTTATTCTTGGCAGGTGTGGGGGAGGGAGGTGGCAGGGGGCAGAAATGAACAGGACATGGCTATGACAAAACACACACCATTTCCGTGTTTCTTTTTTCCTTTTAGAAAATCTGTCCTTCCTCCTCTCCAGGCAAATATTGTATTAGTAAGGTCCAGAGACCAGCTGGGTAAAATAATGCTTATTTGTTTGTTTTAATTTTAAAATGCTGAGTCTTACAGCTTCATAGTATCTCCTTTTACAGAATCATAGAATGGTTTGGGTTGGAAGGGACCACAAGGATCATCTAGTTCCAACCCCCCTGCCATGGGCAGGGACACCCTACACTAGATCAGGGTGCCCAAAGCCCCATCCAGCCTGGCCTTGAATGCTTCCAGGGATGGGGCCTCCACAGCTTCGCTGGGCAACCTGTTCCAGTGCCTCACCACCCTCACAGGAAAGAATTTCTTCCTAACATCTAATCTAAATCCCCCCTCTTTTAGTTTAAACCCATTACCCCTTGTCCTGTCACTGCACTCCCTGATAAACAGCCCCTTGACAACTTTCCTGTAGGCCACTTTAGGTATTGGAAGGCTGCAATTAGGTCTCCCCAAAGCCTTCTCTTCTCCAGGCTGAAAAAGCCCAGCTTCCTCAGCCCATCCTCATAGGAGAGGAGCTCCAGCCCTCTGATCAACTTTGTGGCC
>VWZZ01000183.1:422455-484035 GCA_013399095.1 Psophia crepitans
GCTCTCAATCCATTCTCCGCCCAGTCTTTAGCTGTCCTTGGGATTGTGCCAACCCACATGTAGCACCTTGCACTTGGCCTTGTTGAAATTCATGTGGTTCGCACAGGCCCACCTCTCTGGCCTGTCAAGGTCCCTCTGGATGGCATCCCATCCCTCCAGCATGCCAACTGCACCACACAGCTTGGTGTTGTCGGCAAACTTGCTGAGGGTGCACTCGATCCCACTGTCCATGTCTCCGACAAAGATGTTAAACAGTGCCGGTCCCAGTACCGACCCCTCAGAAACGCCACTCGTCACCTATGTCCACTTGGACATCAAGCTGTTGACCACAACTCTTTGAGTGTGGCCATCCAGCCAATTCTTATCCAGTTGAGTGGTCCATCCATCAAATCCATGTCTCTCCAGTTTAGAGACAAGGATGTCGTGTGGGACAGCGTCAAATGCTTTGCACAAGTCCAGCCAAATAATGTCGGTTGTCCTTCCCTTGTCCACTGGTGGTGTGACCCCATCGTAGAAGGCCACCAAAGTTGTAGGTGTGATTTGCCCTTAGTGAAGCTGTGTTGACTGTTGTCAATCACCTCCTTACTTTCCATATGCCTGAGCATAGTTTGCAGGAGGATCTGCTCCATGATCTTGCCCGGCACAGAGGTGAGGCTGATCGGCCTATAGTTCCCCAGGTCTTCCTTGTTTCCCTTCTTGAAAACGGGGCTTATGCTTCCCCTTTTCCAGTCGGTGGGAACTTCACCGCACTGCCACAACTTCTCAAATACAATGGGCAATGGTTTGGCCACTTTATCCGCCAGTTTCCTCAGGACTCGTGAACGCAGCTCATCAGGTCCCATGGACTTGTGCACTTTTTACACGGGTCTTTTTGAGGAGGAAGAGTTTTCAATTTACTTACATTTCTAATATTTCACAGGGTTAAAGAGATAAATGCATTCTTATTGTATGTGTGAAGCTGTAAGGCAACATTGTTTTTCCTTATAGAACTTAAAAAATTTGCTAATTGATTAGCATATCGAGTTCTGATTACTGGCAGAAGCTCAGCCAAAACATAAGACTACACACATATTCCTCTCTCTCTGCTGTTGCACAGGAGCTCAGACTAAATGAACGCTATGGATCTTCAAACCTAAAACCATGTAGATCTATGTTTTCCTTGGCCAAGTAAACTGTCCACATCCAAGTAATCTTAACAGCACATGTAGTCACACAAGCAAACAATTGCTTTTCTAGTATTATATATCTAACAGCATTCTGGCATAAAATATCATTTAGAATGTAACATTAGGTAAATACAGCAGTTTCCTATTTATTTCAGTATTTCACTGGCTGAGGTCCTGAAAGCCATAAATGTATCTGACAGATAAGCCAACCCAAAGCAAAATGTGAAAAAAGACAACATATTTCCTATTATATTTGGGAAATTGTTTCTGTTTCTTTGTCAGTAAAGCAACACACAATGTAATTTATCAAAACATGGCAGGACTGATGCACTCTCAGTCCTCAAAGTTCAATATAGACAATACATTTTGTCACATATCCTTTTTTGGTAATCTTTAAAATACTGTTTCATAACCTGCTTTTTCAAAAGTAAATTTTTAAAGTGTTTCTCCATCCCCACTGGAAAGCAGTTAAATGTTTACTTCAATCTAGACACATTATGAAGCTCCATCAATCTTGAAAGAGACTAAAACGTGTCTAAAAAGTTAAGCACATGTTTAAAATCCTTTACAGAATCAGGATTTCTATGAAAGACATTATCCAATAGCAGATTATGTTCTCTGCATTAGATACACCTGGACATTTCTACACAAGTCTTCATTACAAAGTGTCTAGGAAGTAGTACAGCCCATTTAGTGCCGAAATACAGCCTGTCCTGGTGTAACCAACCTGCTTCTATTTTTTCTCAAAATCACTATTCCAGCATTCTGATCTTCTTCAAACACTTCAAACACATTAATCAATTTGTCAGATTCACTTTCACATTTTTGCCAGGACACTTCTGATGTTAATTCTGCCCTGTAATACTTTTAAGATATCCAATACAATACACAGAGCCTTTTAAATCATCCTTGGTTTATGGTTTTGCACCTTCCATTGTGTTACAAACAACAGCCCATTAATCATGTCAATCGAGTTTGTGTGTATGATCCTCATAGCTTTTCCCCAATTTGTTTGCAAACTGGTTCAGCATTTATTAGCATGCAGTACAAATACAAGTGATTTAAAATTTCTATGCAACAGAAGATTCCAATATTTCAACTTCTGATTTTATCCCAAAAGGGAAAGAAAAAAAAGAAGAAAATTTGTTTCCTCAAACCAGTGAGTCTGAAAACCATGTCAAAAGAAACTGAGTTTTCCATAGGGGGATAGGAACCAGATGCCCCTGTGCTCCCAATCCTTGGGCCGTTCCACATGTCCTGGAACATGCACAAGCAAACAGCACTGCCTGGGGAGGGAGCAGGAGGGAGGAGGCATGTGCTCCTTTCTGCTCCTTGCCCATGAGAGAATAAGGACCACAACCACTACTCCGTGTGGTGCAATGTCCAAGTAGGAAAAATAATTTTGGGTTTTATTAAAAGAATGAAATCATTTCTATTCAGATTAAATAAAGCAGAGTACAGTATTTTGGTTCAGTTTACCCAGAAATTATTTTTTAATGCTCAGTGAAATGTAAGATCTAATTGCTTTTCACATGGAGGATTTTTACAGTGGAGATTGCAAAGTATTTATGCCACCTAAAGAGCGCACAAAACTGAGAGCAGAATTTTGATGTCACCAGGTAGCCTTTGATAATCACAAAACCTCTTTTGACTTTTACTACAGGATAACAGAGAATGCATGCTAACATCTTCACAGTCACAAGACATTCTGCAAATTCAGAGAAGCCTGCCTGAACAAACTTGTGACAGGGAGGAAGTGGAGCACATCAGCACCTGTGCTTGGAGATATCCTTGGGATCTGGGAAGAGGTAGTTTTACAGGTGACTGCTGACATGCAATGTCTAGCCTAGGATGCCGAGCTATGACTTGCATGTTGGAGATCAGTACTGAGTAATTTTTTAGTAATATCAGGCTCCTCTTTCAGGTGTCTTGTGAGGTTCAGTGTCTGAAACATAGGGCATCCAACACATTTTAATCACTCATAAAAACCTTAGCTAATAGCCCAAGACATCCTCCCAAACCTGGTTTCTGAAGTATTCATGTATGGCTACTAGAAGCAGTAGCAGAAGCTTACAGAGGTCTGCAAGAGACTTCATATTTGAATATAAAGGCACAAGAGGGCAAAAAGAACCATGCAGTAACGAGAGGTGAGTGACACAGGAGCTCAGGGATACCAGCACTGCCAGGCTTAAACGCACTTACACCAAACCAACATCCTATGTTAATTCTAGAGTTAAAGAAAACTGACAGCCCAGGAACCAAGCCACAAAAAAGTCTGTGATGCAAGATTTTTCATTTTGAATTTGACCCACCTTTATTTTTTATTTAGCAGCTTACAATATGCCTGCTGTTGTATCTGGACACACTACATTTATATTCAGCCTAACCTTTCTTTTACATTCTCATCCTTCATTTCCAATTACATGCCAAATAAACTCTGCATTGCATGAGAACGCTGCAAGTGGCAGCTGAACGACTGTTTGGTTTGTTGTTTTTTTTCCCCTAAGAGACATAAGGCATAGAGGTGAAGATATAAGCCTTCCTGGATGTTTCCAAGAGAAAGAATTGGTCATCTTTACTAATGCGATAGGTATGGGCAGATCAGATAAGGCTAAGTCTCCAGAGGGGCATCTCCTGAATCACAGGGATTCCTCACAGTGAAATGCTAGTGTCAGGTTCATGCTTCAATAATTCCCAGTTTAACGCATGCACTGCTGAAGGACACTTGAGTGCTTTGTAGGGATAGCAACATATTTCCCTTTATGCCTTTCCAGAGGCACGCTACAGGCATCCCACTCCAGTAGTTCTGCAGTGTCCAATTTGGCTGTGCTGCTCAAGACAACGAACACACGGGACCCTTTCCAAGAGTTGTTACAGAGATGCTGGCACGAGCCTGCAGCTAGTGGTCAACATGGAGCGGCAGAAGTCCTGGTAAGGACCAGCTGATCTGCAGCCAGCGTACATGAAAGAGCCAACAGCGTTTGACACTCTGGGAAGTGTATCATTCCCAGTCACAGTTTGGCTCCTACTTATAAGTCAGAAAGGGCAGACACCAGTGAAATTAACCCTAACAAAACAGATGCTGGCATTGCATCTAAGGAATAATACCTTAGCTTGCTTCAATAAGGTTTGGCTCAACAAAGTGGTAGTAAGTGCAGCATAGGTAGTCTCACAGTGAGAAGTACTCTATCCGGTGACTAAAGTACACACCACTGCTGCTTCCTTGCTGTTTTGACCCAGTCTAAAAACAACTTAGCTGTATATACATAAGGTTTGATCAAACTTCTGCACTACAGGGTAGCCATGTCCTTCAGTATCTGGAGATAGGTTTTCCAATGGCGCTCCACCTGCAGCCCTCCCAGCCATGTTGTTTTACACTAACCGTGTATATCTGGGTTCTTGCTGCGCTGTCCTGGAGGTTAGTCCCACACAGACCTCACCCCAAAAGACACTAATGCTCATGAGCCTGCACAGATGTGTAGAAGTATCTCATTACAGACATTAGAAATGTGGATCTTAATAGTGGTAAAGCAAGCTATATCACATTTTGCCTGTAGTCTGATTAACACGCACACAGTGTAACACAGTACATCTCCTTACAGTCCCACATACTTTATTCTGGACTTCTTTTTTTTTCCCCCTCCATCCTTTGAAAGACAGATCACAGAAATATCTCCTTTTATAATGTTTTCCTTGCAGAAAAATAAAAGGAATTTGTTATACAATGAATGGAGTGCAATTGGTTTTGCAAGATAATATTCAAGAGGCACAGCCAGATACAGGTTAAGGCATAAATTCCGTAAGGATTTCTGTGCTCTCTTCAATTACCTGAGCTACAACTATTGGCAACAGCTTGCCTGGTCTAAACCATATAAAGCCTAGAAATCAGAAAAAGTGAGAATAATCCCAGCATTAATGAGTTGATACATATCCTGGATGTTTTCATCACCTGTACTAATATCTATGTATTAATAGTTTACCAATGTGACAAATCGCTGACAAAGCCAATATACCTACCCACAGAAAGTTACATTTTCTCATAACACATCAGTGAAGTAAATCCAGTCAATCACATAATTTTAGTCATTTCAACCTGACATATCAGTTAACAATGAAGTGCAGGATAAATTTTGTGAAATAGAAAAAGTTTCTAATAACACATTGCATATAGAGTACTTCGTGCGTCAAGTTCTAGAAGCTTTGAGTTTTGAAAGTCTTTAATAATTCATGCAGTTAGTGGGACTTTTTTTTTTTGTAATCCAAAGTGAAATGTACTGCGAACATTTTATGAGTAAATGCTAGAATTGTTAAATCAAACATGAAATTTACTCCTCTTTTTTTTTTTTTTAACTATAATACCATTTCAAAAGCCCCAGGCATGTATCATACCACACTTTGTTAGGGACTATGCAAATAAAACAAAAAAGCATTCCCTGGATACAAAGTATACATACATGGAAGATATTTTCTGTGGATAAGAGGAAGAAACCAAATTTTACAGAATATGTACATTTAGATATTCAAACTGTCTCTTAAGCATTCAAATCAACTATGTTAAGTCTTGGCCTGAAGCCAACAAAAAATCTAGCAAGTTCAACAAAAGTAGAATCTTATTCTTTTTTGATCCTAATGCTACTTTTCCCTTCAAAATACAGCTCTAGAATGTCTTACAGAGCCACTCAGGTCAGAAGATTAAGGCTGTTGAGATTTCTAAACCATAGAATACCCCAGAGTTAAGCTATAGGAAAGTACTAAAATGACATCTGCAGAGAGTCTAAGAAAAGACTTCCTGGAACAACAACTGCAACAATCACCTCTTCAACAGATTTTCAACCACATTAACAAACAAGGGCAAAACCTTCATCCCCTGACATTTAAAGGAACCTGAGCAAAGGTTGGATGATTGGTAAGGCATGTCACAGACAACTCAGATGTATCCCACCTTCGCATACCCTGTTTTACATGCTTGCACAAACCCAGTCAGCAAATCTGGTGAAAGTGTGTCAGAAGATAAACTGCAGTTTACTAATGATGACATTTATCAACTGTCCATTTTTATAACAAAAGTAACCAGTAGTAAAGAAAACATAAAACATGGGTCTTGTTTGTTTACATTCATCATGTCAGTTCACTCCTGTGTACTGCCAAGGCTGAACAGCATTTGCCATTTTAGTTTCCCACCTTTTGTAAATACAGCCACCTGTTAATTCCATAGCAGTTCAATCCATAATGTCACTTGGTGACTGTCAAAAGTCCAACACAGAAAAAGATTGTCAAAGATATCTAGATAATCAAGAACAAAAAAAAGTCACATTGGAGTATTTCAATAGCATTTAAGGCAAACAGGTTACCTAATTTACCCGGGTTTAGGACACATCTGCATATGGAATATGCTATACACCCAAACAAGCTTACAGCAGTCAAGACTTGCTCTGGACACAAAAGCAGAATAGCCACTTCAACAGCAGAAGACAACAACATTAATTGCCCCTAATGTGCTTTCTATCTCATAGCTCTAGCAGACTCATAATTGAAAGAGTCTTAGCAATGCTAACAGGTACCCATCTGGATCTTCATCCAACTCCACGTTTTTAAAATTCTCCCCCTTAAAGCCTAAGAAATAAAAACCTAGGCTTAAGAATTTTAGCTCACATATTTTAAAAAAAAACCCTCTAAAATAAATAAAGGAGGAAAGGGCAAGGGCAAGGGCGAAAAAGAAAATACTAGATTCAAACCCTAATGAAGAAAGTAGCCTTAATGAAGATTACTAAATGCAAGAACTTAAGACTGGCAATCTTACTGTTGTACATCTGTTGGCCCCATGGTGAATTCCATTGAGGAACATAAAATAAGGAAAATATGCATAATCTTACTTCTGTGGAATTGCGAGGGTGCACACACAGCCTCTGCTTTGCAAGGACTGGGATCCAATGTTATGCTGCCAATTCCCTTCCTCTTTGCAAGTCATCCGTTCTGTGAAGCCTAGGGGTGTTCAGTACTTCTAAAAATTAGGTCATTTAGATCTTAGTGCCTAGATATGAATTTCAAAGTCCAGCAATATATCCATAGATGTGGACTTTCTTGCCAACATCCTAATAAACATTCTTTGACTTCTCCTTTGTGCTTAACAGATTGGGGAAAAATGAACCTATTTCAAATCTGTGTAATATATTCACTGCAAAGGCCAGAGCTCAATACATGTTGCCCAGCCAGTTTTTCCTTGAACAGATTCAGAGCTCACTCTGAGATCTAAAGAAGGATTGCCAACATAACCTAGATCCTCAGGTGGTAGAAGGTGATTTCTCATTTCACATAATTAGAACACATAAATTGCAGTGGTAAGTCTCAGACCCAGAGAGAAACTTTACAAAGTCCAGAAGCAGAATGCCTGCCTTTTTATGATAACTGCAAGATAACAGGCCCAAGAATCTCCTTCCTTCCTACGTTAGCAATAGAGATTGCAGTGGTCTTTTTAGCTACCATTATCAACACTCTGCAACAGTGTTTCCTTATACCGCCACCTTAAAGGGATGAATGGATGATGCTCAAAACCATCCTTGCAAATGAAGTCTATGCCAGTAGCTTCAAACTATACTTGCTCCATGCTTCATCAGTTTGTGTTGCTTGACATCACTGTTCTTATTTGCTTCCAGTTCCCTTCAGCCCTCCAGATTACAAAAGCAGTCAGTAGTCTCGCTAGCCTTGGTAATTTATGAATATGATTCTCTATTACTGACAGCAGCCAATAATACTATTCAATTGCAATATGTTGCCATGGTAAAGCAAGAGTATCCAAATGTCTTATACACAATAAAGGCATTAATATGCAGCTATTGCTGCTTGCACCTCTTAATCCTGACAGAGAAAAGCAAGATTGCTAAAAGCAATTATGTGTAATTCCAAAAGAGTGACAGACATTTTAAGAGACAGGAGTGTCAGAAGAGTAACTGGAACTCCAGTAGCAGGTGAGAAATTTTCAGAGATTGCCATATCTCAGAGCTAAAGACCTTATACTTTCAAATATTATATAGTCTGTACTATATAAAAATATAGCCTACCTGGTTACCTGTCTGGTAATACAAGACACTGATTTTTTTGGTTGATAATTATGCTTTTTATCATGCAGATTTTAGAACGATCATATTTCAGTTGTGATATATGGCAAGGCAGGGATACAATACTCCATACATAAAAAAATCAAGAGAACTCAACTTTGAAACTCTATTCAAACCCCAGTATCAAGCAGAGATGATTTTTTTTCCCTTCTCTGTGCCATTTTCATGCTCTACTCAGAAAGAATGCATTTTAAAAAATTAAAAAAAAACCAATCTGTTCACCAAATACTTTGTTCCACTGCTGGTTTTGGTAAAAAAACCAAAAAAACCCACAAAACATACAGAACTAACAAATACATCAAGGGAAAAATTAAATTCAAGCATTAATAGCAGCTGTGTCTACTTCAATTTGCAGCAATTCTTCTTACACACTGACATTCAAAGCCAACAGTTTGCCCTCTTGCTCTGCCTCAATAACAAGGCTCTTTCAGAGATAATTACATACACTTAACACATTTCTTTAAATACCACTAATCTCTCCTTTATTTATCTGCCATGATTTGATTTTATTAGACCTCTGTTTTATCCATTACTTTTACTGCAACATTCCCTAGCAGAGTAAATTTTTTTTCCTGAGATCTCTTAGTCTAACAGCTTGTCTACAAACTGATTTCTTCAGGGGTAACTGTGGTTTAGAAAGAACTATGTTGCAAGATTGGGTATAGGTGACTGTCTTGTTCTTTTCAAGAATCCATCTGAAAGCAGTAAGAACTAATCTGGAGCAAAGAACTGACAATTGGTGTTTCTCAGTGTTGTCATCTTATAAGTCAGAGTAAGAGAGCCTTTGCAAAGAGCTGTTCGAAAGGAGTGTTTGGTTTTCCATTCATACACTTAACAATTAGAGCCTTTTTAACACCATTGTTTAATAACACCCCCCAAAAAAAAAAAATTGATGGATGCAAGAGCAGCAAAACAAAAATTGAACATGACACTTAACATGGTATATCTTTCAAATTTAGTAGTACTGGGACACTAATAACTAAGTATTAGTTATCTATTACATAAAATGTTATGCATGGCTTGTATAACATAGCACAAAGAAAGAATGCAAATAAAACCCGCAGATGTCTCAGCAAAATAATTTGATGCTCCAAAATCCCTTCAAAGTTTTTCCTTTTACATATATTTTCATGTTTTCAACCTTTTTCCCACCCCTCAAACTGAGTGAAATATATTTTGAAAGCTCATGCTTGGTGATAAGAGTTAAAAATACTATCCCCACATTTAAAATCACCCACATAGAACAGACCTGGAATACTTCAAAAGCTATTAATATCAATAATGGCAAGTGTTTTGTAAGCTTTCAAAGAAAATCCATAAACCTTTGATTTTGGTTCTGACTATATATCTGAAGGACATTTTAAACCCATATTAAAATATTCTATTTACAGGATAACCTTTATCATACTTTACCCAAGAGAACAATCTGATAAACTGTATTCTGCTGGTAACAGTGGTAGTGATTAAATAATCCTTTAATTTCCAAGTTTTTTTGAGAAGTGAAGACAATCTAAACCTTTTCTTTTTTTATATCTTTTCATCAGTCAGACATGCAACCAGTTTTTCTAAATGCATTTATGCCAAAAGTCAACACATTCCTGAGCAGTACTGAGGAATTGTTATTTCAGTTGATAGTGGAATAGAAAATATTTTAAGTTTAGTTTTAGACTGACTGATTTTTTCAATTATTCCAGCATCAAGCCACTGCTTATATATCAAGGGAGGAAGGTACAGCTACTATCATTATATAATAAAACAGAATTTGACTGAAAACACTGAAAACTAAGTCTTTTTATATTTATCTTTAGCAGGTTTTTTAATATTTTATCTGTGTACACCAAAATCCTTAAATGACATGGGCAAAACATACTTAAGTGGTATGATTTTTCAGAGTTGTGAAATGCTGTTAACATCACTTACAACAGCTTTTTGGCATGAAAATTTATACCATACCTAGTATTTCTACAACACAGTACCCCAGTTCTGTATTTTAAACCTTGGTCCCAGCAAGTGCAGCAATTAAATAAAACACGTGAACGTAATCTGCCTGGAATTTTTTTTTTCCTCATTTTGTTGAACTGAGAGCATAGGTTGTCCTAAAAATTAACAGGGAAAAAAAAAAAAGAATGACCGTGATAAAGTATCTAGAGCTTTCAAGAACACGTACGACTGCGTTATTTATTGCAGTCTCCATGTTCACCTTTCGTTTTGCGTGGTACAACACAGGATCTCTCTTCTGCCACTGTCAGTGCTTTAATTTTAATCAAAATGAGCGAACCACACATAAAATGCTGGCTTTCCTTTCAAGAATAATATATGTTTTATCTTGTTGTCCTTTTTTCTTAAAATCTACCCTGTTGACCTTTTTGCTGGCACGTGCACCGCAGTGCTTAGCCAAAACCAGTAGAAGACCCTTGCAGCAGGGCCAGCAGCAAAGCCTGTCCCCATGTCACAGTGCCCGCAATGTCTCTCCTGGCAGTGGGCAGAGGCACCGGACATGTTTCAATCCCAAGACGGGCCAGCTCTGAGCAGGTCTGACAGACCCCCAGCTGCCTCCCCGCGGGGTTTTGGCACAGGAATGAACCTCCCTCACCACAGCAATGGGCAGGAGCCCGGGAGCTGCAGGGGCCAGGGCCCCTCTGGCTGGCTGCAGCCTCCAGGCCCTGAGCCAGGGCAGGGGCAGTCATAGGGCTGACATCTCCCTTAGCAGCACCTGGGGCAGATCTGCGGACCCTGCTGAGACAAAATGGCACCCTCAGGCCTGAGGAGCAGGGGTGGAATGGAGGTCCCAGCCTGCCGGTGCCCTCAGGACCCAACAGCCAGAGAAATCTAAACACTCTGAAGCAGATCTGTGCTACCCGTGGCCAGTTTCAGGGGTGCAAAGTGGATTTCCAAAAGGGCCTGGTCTAGGCTGGTCCCACCGCTACAGCAAGGGCTTTCCTTTCTCCAGAGGCAGGGCTGCCATCAGTGGCCACCTTCCCGGGAAGAAGGAAGCCCTGAAGCACTTGCCAAGCATTGTCTCCATCACACCCCAGCTTATCCAGCACATCTCCCCCTTTCCCTTCTTAAATAGTGCTCTGTCCTGATTTGTTTTGACCCTCACAGTTGAGAAGCCATTTTTAAAAGTTAATGTTCAGTGAGTCTTGCTGCCGAGGTCTCACCCATGGTTCCTCTGCCCAGTAATGGCTCTATTTCAGTTCCTCAAGGGCTGAGCAGTGCAACGCGAGGGCAACCACGTCCCTTGCCTGTCAGGGGAAAGCAAGCTGTTAGCTGGGTCTCTTCCCTTCTGAGCATCCCTTCATACTTCAGTGGGTTTTGAGAATACTGTCACATCCTTCCCACACAGTCCTTGGGAAACAAACAATCCATACATCGAGCAATACTGCTTGAAAGTATCCCCTAATAGATTCTGATGGGCAAAAAAAAATAAAATCTACTCTTCAATGATTTTTGAGAAAATTTTCAAAATGGCCTTTTCAAAACAATTTAATTGATCTTGAAAAGTATCTGCCTTCACTGATTTTTTTTTTTCATCAAAAGGCCAACCACTTGAAATCAGAAGTATTTAGACTTTTAAATGCTACCCAGGTGTTTTCCAGGAGTGAGTTTTAAATACCTTGTGATGCTATTCACATTTCTGATGAACTTCATTGTCTGTCATTAAACATAGACGGATCATCATTTTTAATAGTAGAGAGAAGAACTGCCTCTCATGGGTTGGAAAGCTCATTTACAGACCCCAATATAGAGGGAGAGGTGAAGAATTAAGTAGGAATGTGCTCTGGATCTGGTATTTCACTGGCCTGCAGTCTGTATAATCATTTAAACAAGCATTAAAAGTCAGGGTTTTTAATTCTCTGCCATGTTTTTCCCACTTTTATCACACAAAAACATCTGGTTTATTTACATGGCTGAATTGGCTGTAGTCTCAAATTTTCATGCAAGTTAGTTGTTGTATTTTAATGAAAATTACCTTTTTCATTTCCCACTCAAGACTATAGCTTTCCTCTGAGATTGCCAATAACAAATGTCTCCTGCAGTGACAAGAAAATGAACTGGAGTGCTTGGGAACTACACTTGCAGGTATTACAACATTTCAAAATTGGATTTGTTTGAAATCAGAACAGATGCACAAGTTTAGAGATTACCCGAAACAAAAAATACTTCTAAAAATCCACTATAATCTATCATTTCAACTTTTATATTTTGCTTCATTACATTAAACTTTAGTGAATGTCTCTGTGTAAAAATTTAACACACGAAATAATGAATTTATGAACAGACAGTATTTTATCATTAATATTTACTGATCACAAGCATAACGTTCTCCTAATACTATCAAATAAAACAGAAATATTCAGTGTTAATACCCAGCCATAAAAAGCAGAACATATCCAGTTAGAACTCCTATAAGAGAAAAGTTCAAAGAAATTTAGTTTTATTTTTTTCCCTAAAAATAAACAAAAAGAAAAAAAAACCCCACACACAAAAAAAACCCTACCCACCTGAAACATTTGAAGTTTCTAGCTACTTTTTTTTTTTTCCTCCATAAAATGGTTTAATTGCAGGTCAATCAAAATGAATTTTTGTTTTGACCTCATTGCACTGTTTTATCTCCTTTTCACCTGTTCAACCTGAATATATAACTGCCAGGTCATCTTGATTTACTATTGAGCAAAATATTCTTTGCACTGAAAAGGTAAATGATGTAGTCAAAACAATTATCTTCATCATTCTTCAGCAGCAACTGAGAGAGAGAGATGCATGCCCTAAAACAATCTAGATTTATTCATTTTTTTTTTTCCAAGACTGAAGTATTTCATCAGGACAAGTTAACCCTGTTTTAGCTAGTGTGAAGACAGAAATATAACCGTTTCCTGGTCAGAAATTGTTTTCCCAATTTGATCCGTTAATGCCTGCAGAACAAGGAATGTGACCTTATGTTTATCTTTCTCCACTTAATAAATGCTGTTTGATACTTTCAAAGCTATGTTGGGAATTAGAATATGCATTAATTCCGGTTTTAAATATAGCCTATAGCTCTTCAACAGTCTTAAAGATGTTAGCTATTTTCTGTAAGAAAACACAAAATCTTGTCTTGTACCACATGTGTGTATTCAAAAGAGCTGTATGATATAATTTTTGCCTTTGAAAAATGAAGCACAGTTATTAAAGAAATCGGCACATATTGGATTTTTCTTTTGTCTGCAGCTGAAAATTTAAGAGTCTTTTGCCCTTTGGTGAACTTCATTCTGACATCACTTAATCTTTTCTGCCTCCCCTCCATGTCCTTATATGTGAACACCATTTACTCTGTTTAAGAGTGCACATCTATTTGCATCCTATATGCAGAGGCCTTCTCATCTAGATTTAATCACCCTGCAGTCTGCAATAGATGTAACTAGACAGAGTGATAGAGATAACTACCAACACTTGTAAAATGATAAATACTATGCATCAGAAAAAATACCAACAAGACTACAGAAGATTAGCAGTTAGGTTGACATTATCTCCATACGTTTTAAAACCTTCAAGATGACATTAGAGTTGCACTGATTCACCTTAGGTAAAGGAAGAAAACATGTTTATTTCCAGCTTAGAGAAATGCAACCTGAGAAGCCCGTTAGAAGCCATTTTGGGCCAGCTGTTATGACTGATTGATACATAAATTGTGAAGGAAGCTGCTACCTCACAAACGCAGAATGCAACATGCGCTTTGCAATCAAATATCCATGCCCATACACTTACCTCACAGTAATCTGTCATTACATACACGTGGGCCAATTACCACGTGAAAGAGGACTTCTGCAGTCCTGTCTCAATGGAAAACAGACAGAAAACAGCCACACAGGGGTACTAATGTTTCTCTTACATCATTATTCTCCTAATTTTTCAGATTAGCATTTCAGGTGTCTCATCAGAACCTTTAGATTTAAACTATAGTGGTAAATTTATTGAAGTCATGGGTTTATGTTCATTTACTCCACTCCCTTGGTGGAGTTTCCAGCACACTTCCAAAGCTGCAGGAGACCGCATCTGCAAGGCTGATTCAGAACCAGATTCCCTAGAGCTGCAACTGTGCAAATCTAGGTTTTGATGGGTGCTGTTTTTCTAATTAGAACTTTTGATGTATGAAAAATGAAACAAAACAATTACACTGATTTCCAAAAGAAATCATCTTGGGGTAGTTGTGCAAGCAGCACAAAGAATAAGGACTGGAAAATAGGGAGTCCTAACCAGATGCAAGATGACAACAACAATGTCATTGGAAGAATTTACAACAGCAAGGAAATTAAAGGAAACTCTGAAATACACAGTCAATTTTATACCCCATTGGAGAAAAACAGAAACCAAACCCTGATTCAAACTTTTGGTAACATTTCCGTGATAATTTCAAACACATAAATTAGCCTTATTTTGCAGATTCAGATTGGTAGGGGTTGGAAGGGACCTCTGGAGATCATCTAGTCCACCCCCCCTTCTAGAGCAGGATCACCTAGAGCAGGCTGCATAGGATCTTGTCCAGACAGGTTTTGAGTATCTCCAGAGAAGGAGACTCCACAGCCTCTCTGGGCAGCCTATGTCAGTGCTCTGTCACTCAGCATAAAGAAGTTTTTCCTCATATTCAGATGGACCTTCCTGTGTTCCAGTTTGTGCCCGTTGCCCCTTGTCCTATGACTGGGCACCACTGAGAAGAGTCTGGCCACTTCATCTAGATGCCCACTCTTTAGATATTTACAAGCATTGATCAGATCCCCTCTGTCTTCTCTTCTCCAGGCTAAACAGACCCAGCTCTCAACCCTTCCTCATACAAGAGATGCTACAGTACCCTAACTGTCCTCATAGCCCTCCACTGGACTCCCTCCAGTAGTTCCCTGTCTTTCTTCAGCTGGGAAGCCCAGAACTGGGCACAATATTCCAGATGGGGCCTCACCAGGGCAGAGTAGAGGGGAAGGATAACCTCCCCTGACCTGCTGGCCACGCTCTTCTTGATGCACCCAAGGATACCATTGGTCTTCTTGGACACAAGGGCACATTGTTGGCTCTTGGAGAGCTTGTTGTTGACCAAGACTCCCAGGTCCTTCTCTTCAGTGCTGCTTCCCAGCAGGTCAGCCCTAACCTGTACTGGTGCATGGGGCTGTTCCTTCCTAGGTGCAGGACCCTACACTTGCCATTATTGAATTTCAGAAGGTTCCTCTCTGCCCAGCTCTCCAGCCTGTCAAGATCTCACTGAATTCAGCACAGACTTCCAGTGTGTCAGCCACTCCTCCCAGCTTGGTGTCACCAGCTAATTTGCTGAGGGAACACTCTGTCCCCTCATCCAGGTCATTGATGGCTATGTTTAAGACCAGATCAAGCACCAACCCTGGGGGCACACCACTAGCTACAGGCCTCCAACTAGACTCTGCACCGCTTATCACAACCCTCTGGACTCTGCCATTTAGCCAGTTCTCTACCCACCTCACCATCCACTCTTCCAACCCACATTTCCTAAGCTTACTAAAGAGGATGTTATGAGAGACAGCATCAAAAGCCTTGCTGAAGTCAACATCCAACTGCTCTCCCTTAATCCATCCAGCCAGTCATGCCATCATAGAACGTTATCAGATTGGTCAGGTATGATTTCCCCTTAGTGAATCCATGTTGACCATTCCCAATAATCATCTTCTCCTCTACATGTTTATTGATAACCCCTGGAATAATTTGTTCCATCACCTTTCCAGGGACGGAGGTGAGGCTGACTGACCTGTAGTTTCCTGGGTCCTCCTTCTTCCCCTTTTTGAAGACCGGACTGACAGTGGCTTTCCTCCAGTCCTCAGGCACCTCTTCCTTTGTCCTCAACCTTTCAAAGATGATTGAGAATGGCCTAGCAATAACATCTGTCATCTCCCTAAGCAATCGTGGGTGTATCCCATCAGGGCCCATAGATCTGTAGATGTTGACATTGCTTAAATGATCTCTAACCCAATCCTCCTCAACCAAGGGAAGGTCTTCCTTTCTCTCCCGCCTCCAAGGTCTGGGTTTCCTGAGGGGTGGCCTTTTGCAGGAAAGACCAAAGCAAAGAAGGCATCCAGTAACTCTGCCTTCTCTGTATCGTCCATCACCAAGGCACCCACCTAATTCAGCAGCAGGTCCACATTCTCCTTAATCTTCCTTTTGCTGCTGATATACTTGAACAAGTACATCATTGTATTTTAACAAACAAGAACTCCACAAAACAAAGAAAAAATTTTGGGGGGTTGGGTTTTGTTTGGGGTATTTAGTCTCCCCGCAAAACCTGACCATCACATACCCTAGTACTGGCTCTATGTAGCTTGTGCAACACTAAGAAATCCGTGCCCAAAACAGAAGGGCAAGCTATTATTGTTGAGTGGGTTCACAACTAAAATCTTTTCCACCATGAAATGGAACATTTCACATCTATTTTTGCTCTGGATGGAAAAAAAAAATAATGAAAACACTAGAATAGATCACTGATGGAGGTAATAGACTTGAAAACTCTAAGAATGCCATTCTTGGCAGATGTTGCCCAAAACCAATGTTTTAGTTAACGTTACCTTAGAGCAGAGAGTTTTAGTTAACCTCACCATAGTTAACTTTACCATAGAGCAGGGAAAGAGATTAGAACAAGATGAACACGAGCTTAAATGCAAGTTACATATGTATATGATATTAAGTATATCAATAGCTGATATTAAAATTTCAAGTCAAGAAAAAAATGAGTTGTCAAAACGTAATATTTCAACTTTTTTCCTATGAAAGTTTGTCAGAATAATCCATTTCTTCCAACATTTCAACTTCAATAACAGTACTGTTCTGATGAAAAACTGTCAAAAAAAAAAATATCAGACAGCTCTTGTGAAGATTATTGCACAGCACAGTTCACACCTGTAACATTTTCCCTGCCAGCCAAAGTGCAAATTCCCTCACCGGTGCACATTCAATAATACCGTGGCAATTTATAAAAAGAAAGTAATTATAATCAGAGGAAAAGAACATATGGCTGATCTTAACAAAGGGATTAACATCTCCCGTCTCAAAAACATCATTACCAAGAGATTCAAGATGAAGGAAGATGAAGAAAAGTTATTAAGTTCGTAATTAGGAATGCTGTGTATCCCAAATATTTTAATGCAAAGGTAAATGCATAACAGTCACTCATTTTCTTAAGTTAAAACGTACCACAATAAAGTGGCGACAAGCGTGTGGTAGGAATTCAAAACTCAGGGAAAGAAGTACAAGCAAAGCTAGGAGAGTCTTCAAAGTTAAACAAAGATGAGTTTAAAGGAGAACCACATCCCCAAGCAAGGCAAACCATACTTTGCCCAAACCACGAAGACACCAGTGGGGAAGCAACCTCTGGGGCTGCTTGGACTGTGTGCCTACTCAGGTGGGGAGCAGCTCGCACCAGGAAAGAGTCCAGTTGGTCAGGATGGATATTGTTACAGGATGCTCATAGCAACTGTGTGGCCACACTTCACGGGTGTTCAGTGTACCCACACAGGGATTTAGTGAGATCTAGACAGCACATCATAAATGCCCACCCCAGCTTAGTGTACAATATCCTCCCTGTACAGAAAATCTTTAAACTGATTGCCTGTAAAAGGACCAAAGGTTACTCAATTACGAAGTCAGTCAGGAATATTTGTTTCCTGGAGGGTAACTTAGCCTACTCCTGCAGTATCCACGCTGCCCTGCAATTCCAGTATTCCTCTCAAAACCTGCCCATTCCCATCCTCCTGGACCACACATAGCCTCACCAACCTAAAAAGTAATTATTCAAGACAGGGTTTTAAATAGTATCCCAAACATTTCTAAAATGTCATTTCACTCTATAATAAGTATCACTATTATTTGCTTTTAATAAACCACAGTAGAAATGACTCAGAAAAACCTAGATCCCATTTGAAATCAGCACATGTCCTTTCTTTGACTTAATGGACATAGAACTAACCTTCAGTGTATTCCAGTACGTCATGGTTTAACCTCAGCCAGTAACTAAGTACCACAGAGCTGCTCACTCACCCCTTTTCTTCCCAGGGGATGGAGAGGAGAATGCAAAAAAAAAACCCCAAAAACAAACACCAACCTTGTGGGTTGAGATTAATACAGCTTAACAGGATAACAAAGGAAGATAATAAAAATAATAATAGTGATAATATAATAATATATGTAGAACAAGTGCTGCACAAATGCAACTGCTCATGACATGCAGAAGGGGGGAAAAAAAAACCCTACACCCAAAAACCACACACAACCCCGGTGTCCAGTCTGCTTCTGAGTGGTGATCCCACCTTCCAGCTCACTTCCCCAGGTATATCAGAGCATGACGCCCCATGGCAGGGAACATCCCTTTGGCCAGAGCCTGGGCCAGCTGCCCTGGCTGTGCTCTCCCAGCTCCTGGTGCGCCTGGCAGGGCGTGGGAAGCTGAAAGGTCCTTGACTTAGTGTGGGCACTGCAACTGCCCAGCAACAACTGAAAGCGACAGTGTGTTACCAACATTATTCTCATCCTAAATCCAAACCACAGCACTGTTGTAACAGCTACTAGAAAGAAATTAACTCTGTCTCAGCCAAAACCAGGATACAGGAAAACAACTTCACTAAGGAATATGAGTGCACGCATATATTTCAGAAAAGTACTTGTGATCTTTAGGACTTGGCATGGGCTAGACTCTCCTTAGGGAAGAACAAAATGTTCCCTTCCTTGTGCTAGGGGACACTGATCTACAGCTACCAGCAATCATTTCACCTGACTTAGAATATTCTGCCAAGTCCACCCCTTCTCCTGTTCCCTACTATTTTTGGTTTATTTTCTTTTCCCTTTTGCCCTGTTTGTGGTTAAAACTGACTTAACAGCATTGATTTTCTTACAGTTGAATTCACTGATTCAGAGAAGCTCCAAATGATGTTATTGTACTACATCCCCATACCTAATTTGGATGCACCTCTTTCTGAATATGCTAAAGGCTACACAGGCAATAATGTTCTACTTACCTTAGCAAAAGGTGCTATCTCCATGCTACTAAAGAAAACCACAGCATAATATACTAGATGTTTTACAGGAGGCGAGTCTGATTTGAAGCTTTCAAAACATTTTTAGAATTCCTATCATTTGGTGGAAGCCATCTGCAGGCTACTGAAACCACATTTTAAGAAATGCATTACTGGACAAGAAGAGTATGAAAGAGGGGTTTTTTATCACAGATAATAAGATACAGTCACTGAACGCCTGCTCCAGTAGTACTGAACCATAAGCAGAACCATAAGTGAACCTGCTAAATGTTCCCATCTAAGCAGCATGGCTATCATTGTCATTAAATTGTTATTGGACACCTTCAGATTCCAGGTGCATGAGCATCTGTCCTATGCCCTTAAATCTGGGATTATCACAATCACTTTACTTCACACTCCCAAGGCCTGTGTACTGCTATGCAGAGGTAGGGGTGGAAGGATCAAGACATAGAATAGAATAGAATCATTAAGGTTGGAAGAGACCTCAAGGATCATCCGGTCCAACCGACCCTCCCACACACCTGTTATCCACTAAACCACGTCCCTAAGTACCACATCCAACCTTTCCTTAAATACCCGCAGGGACGGTGACTTCACCACCTCCCTGGGCAACCTGTTCCAATGCCTGACCACTCTTTCAGAGAAGAAATTTCTCCTAATCTCCCACCTGAACCTCCCCTGGAGACAGTACTTAATTGCAAGATCCCAGGCCCCTGCCTCCCCCCTGGAAAGTTTGCTTTCAGTCCAGCAGGAACGCAGCACTGACTTATGCTCCAGCAAATACCTCACTCGGGGTGAGGCCATGGCTCAAGCTGAGCTCCTGCACTGTTCCTGGACTGACATTCTGTCACCAATCCCTTCCTCTGACACAGCTGGGCATTAGTGCTTGCAACTAAGTGTGTAACTGCTCAGGAGAGAGTTGGAAACATCATGTACTGCATGCTATGAGCTGGATCATCCTAACCCTTTCTCGTGATTCCAAGGAACAGGGTAGAAATTACACAGAAAAAAGTATGGCATAAGGAAACAAAAAAACATTGCCCTTGGAATTCTTGGGGCTCATCCCAGGATTAATGGGCTCCTCGTCGGACACTCATCTTTCCATTGACTCTTGCATCTTTTTTCAAGCCCCTAGTTATTCTCTTGTGGATGAGAAATAACTATTCAAATCCCTATATGGCTACTCAATACCACCCTAATTATCTACTATGTAACTGCTCTCAGATTCTTCTTTAAGCAATGCGAGTCCTGCAAAGTTGACAAACAGACCCCACTTTTTCTCCTGAGGCAGCAGATTTAAGTTAACTCTGATGAACAGCTGGACTGCTGGCAAGAAAGGGTTAACATTTTCTTCCAGAGACTTTGATGAGACAATGAAGCAATAAAGGACTCACCAGAAAGAGCCAAAGGTTACTTTAAAATATACTCTGAAAATATACTCGGAACTCTGTAAAAATAGGTATAGGAGTCTACATGCAAGGAAGAGGGAATAAGAAAAAAAAATAGAGTTGGAGCACTTGCTTAGTTCAGAACAGGAAAATACAAAAAAAGCAGAAATTCAACCAATCCCATTGCAAATGGCATTTCACTTTGAAATCCACAATTCAGAGAGATGTTTCATTTTCATTCTGGATATTTGTTTTTTTCATATGTCAAAGTTGGATATTTTAATGTGTTATGAAATAAAAAAGTATACAGAGATGGGTAATTTGGGTGCCGGTATGTATGTTATGGGTGACTCACATCAGGAAGCATTTCCAAAACAGTAGAATTTATTTTGATAAAGTTTCAGTGGAGGCCACATTAAATTGAAATGCAAGGGCAATACCACACAGTAGTTGAAACTACACTTACTGAACTAATAGAAAGCTGTGGTTCTGTAGTGGCTGTACGAAGTCTGTCGTAATGAAGACAGTGAATGGGAAAGCCCAGGCAATATCTTTCAGTAAAGATTAGACTGAAGCTTCATCACAAAAGAAGATATGATCAGCACAAAGCAAGCTTTTTGAGAGACTTATCAATGTTTCTGCCTTTCAAAGATACAACCAAATGCAATCTGTAAAGATAATGGAGACCATTGACATTAAAGTTGGGATAACGTGATTTAAAAAAGAGGAGGAGGCAGAAATCACACAGTACTACCTGATAGGCACAAATCACGGAGAGTAATTTTACACACAAGGAGTAAGGGAAGAAACTTTACTTCTTGCCCCCACCACAACAGAAATCTATCATCAAGGAACAGAATCGATCTATTCAGTCTCATATTTAAGGTACAGAAAACAAAATTACCTTATGCATTTGTCCATCTTAGACCCATATCATGGCTCAACCTAGATTAATTTTTAGGTGAGCCATGATTGGGAAGATAACAATGAGAAAAAAGAACCACAAAAAAATCCCACCCCATGATTTCAACCTACAATAAATCTGTAGGAAATAAACATTCCCCTGAGGGCCGAGACATAATATGCAGTAGAGCAAAGCAAAATTAACTTAGAATGATAGAATCATTAAGGTTGGAAGAGACCTCAAGGATCATTTGGTCCAATCATCCTCCCCACACTTCAACAAGTGTAGATTAAAACTGTATTCTCCACATGCAGTTGGAACATCACATGTGTATTAAATAAAGAAGTAATGTGTTACACACTGATTATGAAGAAGCTTTCTGCAAGTTTGTGACATCTGACCTCAAGTGTTCATTGCAACAGATGAGGGAAGTTGCATCATCTTGTCTCCATTCTCCCACTGAACCAAATATATAAACAAGCCTTTCACCTTGTAGAATTGTTCCAATCAATGCAGTGCAACTGTTTCTGGCTACAGTCAGAGGTATTTGGGCACTCACAGATGTAGAGAGGTGACAATTATTTAATTTTATTGTGATGGTGGTTGTTTTTTTCTAAAGTAGGCAAACAAGTAAGGTGCATACCTTCCCATTGCAATTTCTAGTCCTTGACAATTTTTTTAGAAGCCAACAAAAGGTCCCTCTGACAACCACCACCTCACAACCTACATCAGCCATCCAGTTAAGTTTCCATGTCAGTCAGGATCAACTGCCCAATTGTTCACAGGACGAACAAACCAGTGAGGAATTAATGGAGTTGAAAAAAAAAAAGTTAAAATTCAAAGAACTATTCCTGGAGAATGTCCTGCCCTTCTCTGCTAGTTCTAATGTCAAGTAATTATCAGCTTCCAGTGCTGATGGCCATCATTATTTTCACTTCTGAAAGCAACTGACAGTATATAGTAAGAATTGCTTTGACTGAGAAGTGATAAGATAATAGTTGATGATCTTACACTCTACCAGGCTTGTCTAAGCAGCTAAGAAGGTGCAGAATCAACACCTTGTGGTGTCACAAGGTACTAGAAAATCTACACCAGCTTGAGACAAGTGCGTTGCTGTGCCCACACGCGCTCTTACAAGTCTTTCCAAGAATATCTCAACAAAGTAAGGCTGAAAAATGAGGGGAAGGTTCTGAGACAGTTCATGGTTAGAATTCCCTGAAACCACTAGTCAGCATATAAATTGGGCCATAATCCTCTATCACCAAGCATTCACAAGACTCCCTTCAAGCCCAGAATAATTTACTATAGTATACTTCCAGTTAAAAAAGTTGACCCCATTTCTATACCTTCAACATGCTTCAATCACTGCGGGTTTATTTATGCTGAGTTCAGCTGATGGCGTCTCTCGCAAGCACAACAATGCCTTACAGAGTTAGGATTGGCCTCAATATTTTCTAGGATTCAATAAATAATCATAGTGAAAAAAAATTGTGTTCATCTAGTAAAGGTGGTTTTGCAGAAATATTCACATACTGCTTTCACAGAAATACTTGGTAAAATATTAGTACCACCTCTGCTGGAGAAAAGCGAGGTCTTTATATGCACAGTGTTGCCTGCATTGGCAGATAGGAGCTGAATTGCTCTTGATGAGACACAGGAATAGATCACCCAATTCATGGCAGGGACCTAAGTGCCATTATCTTCCCCTGAAATAGAAAGCTTATGGAATTTCTTCTTTGAATGAGGGAAAAGTTACGAGGATAAATAACTACAATCTGTTTTTCCATTCCCTCTGCAGTGATTTACACAAGTCCTGCAATTTTACCTGCTCTGTAGAGAACTCCTGCTGGGCAAATTCCTTTTTCACTCGATTTGCTTGTTACCCTGCTCTTGTCTGTCTCCACAACACAACTCGTGACAGCTGAGAACTTTCCTTTGCATGCCAATACAAGCTGACAATTTACACAACTTGACTCACTTGGGAACCTGCAATTTGCCTTGCTACATGCACCCTTAAATTGTGGTTTGGAAAATATTCGTCTTTCAAACATAAACAAACTGGAGAATTAAATCACATTGCTAATGTATACACTGTTTGAATATGAAATTTTCGCTGAATGGGAAAAGGACTTATCTGCAATAAGCAAAGACTCAAATATGATGTGCTAATAATACATTTCACGGGAAAAAATATGAGTGAAAATAAACACCCTAAGGATTTACAGTCAGTGATGAGTTTAGCTCATTTGAATTAAGAGTGAGGTGTAATACAATTAAAATTAATAGGAGGCTGGTACAAGACTATTTTCCTTTTAATAATACTTGGAACTTTATTGCCATTCCAAATTCCCAGTCTTTTCAGCTTGAAAAGTCCCTCAAATAATGGCTATATTCTGAGTAAACCAGTGATATTTGATTCTATAAATACATCTGCTTAGACACATGGGCTGATTCTGCCAAGTCTTCTGCACGTGTTTACATTTTACAGACACAAATACTTTTACTCCAAGGACCTTAAAAATTAAGCACCTGTCTACATATAGACATCTTTGCAAGACTCTTCTGCAGAGTTTATTAATATTCATTTTCACATCCTTAGTGAGAAGGAAATGACACAAGTGGGCCTCAGCATATGTGCTTAATTTTACCTAAATAATCCAGTTAACTTCATTGTTAAAATTCACGTGCATAAAGTTAAGTAGATATTTGCCAGATGGGGACCTCTGTGTTTGGCTTTCATCTGGATCCATTTCTATTTAAAAGTTAAATGTTGGCGTATTTGCACCAATGCTCTGTGGAAATTAATCTCAGAAGTGTGTGATGCATATTGGCTCACAACAGTGAGGTGCATGTTTTGAAGACAATTAATGCCTCTCCAAATTAATTGATTTATTTTACAAACACATGGTTTAAGTGGAGACCAGGTTGAGAAGTGTACCAAGATGAATTTTTAAATTGGTCTTTTATCTTCATAAAGAAAATTAATCCCACATAATAGTAATGCAACTCAACCTAAAGTTCAACCACTTGACGCACAGCTTTTACGACATTCTGAAATAACGTAAAATAAAACCAACAATTCCTTTGATTATAAAAAGGAGTTGCACTTCTTTTGCTGCATAAGAAACTAAATCATATTAGAGCCAACAAAAAAAGGGGCCCAAAACCCTCATTCCATGTCATAGTAGCAATTTAGTTTGTTCAAAACCCCGCCAAACCCATTTGACATGAAATTCCAGGCTACTAAAAAGTATTTTTCCCTCTAATTTATTTCTGCTTATTTTTATACTACTTACTGGTTTGATCCCTCTTCATTGTACCCATGAGCTCCTGCATATCATTGTTAAAGGAAAAATAACAACTTTGAGAAGCATTTTAATGAATCACTTCTCATGTTGAAAGAAAACATTATCATCTTCCAAATTCCATGCACTTATGAAATAAAAAGATTTTGTCCTTCTTGCAAGCTTCCTAGAATATAAAACCTGAACCCTAGCTACACACACAGATGTAATATTTCCCCCTCCATTTCTAAGAGGGGGAATTTAATTAGATTAAATCTAAGTCCAACATTTCTAAGAAGTTGAAAACAGCTAAAGGCAACCCAACGCCCAAAAGACCAAGTGGCTTTGTGGGTTTTTTAGGGCTAAAGGCAAAACTGTGCCCAAATAGCACAAATCATTATAAACAGTCACTAAGACATCTGTAAAGGAGAAAGAGGCTGTTTTGCAAGTGTAAAGACACAGCACAGCAGGGAAGCATCCCAGGTAAAAGGTCCTGTCCTTATAGGACATGTATTCTGATGATGTTAGGGACTGCAGCTGTGTGACTGCAAACAGAGGTGAAAGCAATCATCACAGCAGAGCTGCTGCATCACACCTTCTCATTACCTGCAATCTCCTAGTCCAAACCAAACATGCAGAGACAAGAAGCCCGATAGTTACATGGCTCTATGGTGAAGAAAAGAGTTCTTTGGTAAGTACTACCCTTTTCTGTTGTAACGTCATGCTGCCCTTCCGCCCCATCCCCAAGACAGTCTCAGAGCTCTCTTCAGTGCTGCAAGGAGAGATGCCTCAAGACTTCTGTACCTATTAAACATTTTGCTTCCCCTGCTTGCCTCTCTCAGTATACCAAAAAATATTAATACATGAACACAATTAGCCCAAGTTCACACTGCTGCTAGAGTGGCAACACATTCTCTACTAAGAAAACACATGAAATCCCTGAGCAGCTATAACAAGTAGGAGATGCCTGAAGAGCACAAGAAGCTTAGGCTGGCTACAAAAGCCTCTCTGCCCTTAAAGTACTACATAGAAATGAACTAGGTTTGGAATCTTAAGGTGAACCTTATTAGTTACATGATGACAAATACCTACCCCACATAAAGAATTGCACGGGCACGAATGCATACTTTGTTCCTCAAATTGTAGGGTTATCATATTACAGAACACTCCCTGTTTATGTGTATGCATTTAATTACACATACAGTAATTTTACCCATGAAGACACATGCTTAAAGAAAGAGAAAGCAAATTCACCTTCACAGTCATCAAAATCATGTTTTATGTTGGCTGAAAAATGCAATCTTCTGAGAAGATAATCTTACAGATGTTTCAAATGGAAGATCCAAACTATTAAAAGTACAATGTAAGCATCACAAGGTTCTTGTCAAATTATTTTTTTAAAAAAAATTCTTGACAGAAGAGTTTGAGTTAATTGCCATGTATCATGGAATTTTCTAGGAAAAATTGGTGTATACACAAAAGCAATTAGGTATAAATATTATCAACTTTTCATTCAGTGAATTTACACAAAAACAGAGATTTTTCATTTTTCTGCCCTTTGATGTACCCCAAGACAAGAATCTACAAATTTGACCAGACTTGATGAACACTTTCAAGCAGAAAGGAAATGGCAGAAATAGCAGCATTTTGACATTTCTACAGTAGAACAGCACATCCATTTTGAAACTAACCTAAATTGTAAAGGTTTAAATACCTTCAAAAGATAATTATTTCAGTTTTGTACCAAGTGTTTTCTGCAGCTATGATATTTGTAACTGAACAGAATTACATTCTTCAGAACTTTATGTTACCAAAAAAGCCTCAGAACCTTGCACACTGAGTGAACATGATCCTTTCCCTCACCACACACACATATGATGATTAAGTTTGGCCACTAGACTGAAAAATCCATTACTTGAACCATTCCAAGAGCTTTATTTCCCTGTAACATCAGGCTGCATTGTAGTTTCTGCTGTGTGAAAGTCTGGATGTGTTCCTGCTGAGTTACATACTGTGCCTAAACTTGGCTCTTGTCTTTGTTGTTACTAGTCTGTTCTCATCTTTCATCAGTTGCCAGTTATTGGCATTAGTTCTTGAATGTGTTCTGTCTATGATTCATTCTTGCATTACAACAATAGTGCAAGAAATGGATGCTGTTTCACAATAAGTCCATGTTTCCCCTGTTCTTGCTCAGGATAATTATGTCCTGATAGGTCCCTCAGATAAACTATAAGAAAACTTCTTGGGAAAAGCAAACACATTTCTGACAGGTGGAAAAGTGCTATCATCTTCAGTACAGTCTGTGAACACCAGGTGAAGACATGTGTGCCCATATAGTGGTTTTGCCTGTACTCAAAAAGTGAAAAACAGGAGTCCTGCAGGCACAAAATGTGTTGCATACACCACTAAACTACAGAGGGCTTCTGGTGGGTGCATCGAAGAGCTGTTTGAGAAGGACTGACCATTGCGAAAATGAGGTCTTAGTCACGTCAGTAAGGGCCAAAAGAAAAAAATAGTATTAAACTCAAGGATCCAAGCCAACTCAAATACAGAAGTTCAAAAAAATATAAATACCCAGCAACTCCCATAAAGTTACACATAACTGAGACTAAGGAAGAGACAGACAGAAGAAACTTCAGGCTTTTTTCCAGGTTGTACTGCCAATCATCTACTCTTCAAGTTTCTCAAATCACATTCTTCTGCCCTATGCTTGCTACCCCAGTTCTGTTAAGATACATGTGGCTGAGGAACTGGAGAAGCAGAGGCAAGCTTTTTTAGAAGCAAATCTCATGTTCTACATCACAAGCACTTATTCAGTATTTACTCTCTCCCACTGAGTAAAGCTTCCAGGGGTTGAGAAATCATATTTTTTTAAAAAATCATTTGTCACTGAAGTTGGACAAGACACTGCAGATAAATTGATATTTGTTTACATTTTAGCAGCGTCCAATTTTGTAATTGGAATTTGAAATTGTAAATGCAAAGAATACAAAGCAAATCTTTTTATTGTTACAATTTCCATGCTTCCCTGGACATAACAGTCAAGACATTTGGTTTTCAAGAATATTTTACTACAAAGTAACAATTTTAGCCATAACTTGTAATATGGAATAGTTAGGCAGGGAACAGAGGCTATAAGCTTTTGAGAAGTGAGAGGTCACTGAGAAGGTAGATTTGCAATTTAGGTTTTAGCAAGAGTGGAGAAATACAAAGTGTCACATTATTTTGACTAAGTTTGTTCTCTCTTGAGCTAATGCTTTCAGAGACAATAGTTTCATTTTGAATTAAAACTGGTTTCTGAAGTGTTTCACATCTTCAACACCAACTAAAGACAAGTGGAATATCAACAATCTCAAAAATCTTCGTCACTATAAAAAATATCTAGAAAATTAAGAAGAAACTTTCAGCAGAAGACAAAACTGTCACCTATCTTCTTCACTGTTCCAATATGTAGTTCTGGGGAAAACAGGGAGAATAGGATAAAGACTAAAAAGAATAAATTATATGCACTTCTTCCTGTCTTTGGCCATTTGTGTTGTGCTAACTATAGTTTAATGAACATTCATATGAATTTCACATTTATTTTCATTCATTGCCCTCTGGAAATGTAAAAGAAATTCCCAGGGCTGAATTATAACATTAGTTTTCATCTTCTGTATTATTTCCAAGTGTTACCAATACACAGTCTCCCTCCACGCAAAGACACCAATGCTTTCAGCTTCACAGCTTACACATGCAGCTGATGTGAAGGTTCACAGGAAGCAAGGGTTCCAGTTACAGACAGGATTATCAGGAAAAAAATGAAAATTGTATATGCAGTCACAGTCATCTTGGTATAAAGGCCCACCTTGTGCACGTGTCATACAGCCTGCCTTTACGTCCCCCAGGGGAGTTATGCTCATCACGTGTATAATATATAGTCATCATCACACTTCTGCACTGATCCACTAACCCAGACACTCTCAATTTCACATTTGGAGGTTTCTGTGCTAGTTCTCCAAAGATTACTTATTCTCATACTTAATTCTCCAAAGCTTACTTATAACAAGACCTCCTTAGAGAGCCCTCAATAGAAGACTAAAACCCACACAGTTTATTACAAGTATCTGACAAGGTCTCAGGGGAGTTTGGGATATTCACCCCCTCCCCAGTTATCACAAACAGCAGCATTTTGCTAATGGAAAACAAGAAGTATTTGCTGAGAAAGGATCACTACACCCATCTGTGCAGTGAAGAAGCAGAAACTCTGACTAAATAAGCCAACATAGCCACAGAAACTAACCACCACTTGAAATTGAGATAGAGATCATAAATGGTGCTTTGCATCATTTCACAATTCTGCCCACAACACTACTGACTCACAAAGATGAGGCCCTTAAATACACTCAGCTCCTGTTGTGGGAAGGAACAGGATACAGAGTACAGTCCTCACCTGTATATTTTCCTCCAAACTGTATTTGTGCGCCCAGTGGGATGACATCCTTTAATTAGTTGTCAGCAAACAGAATTTCATATTATGCTGCTTTCTTAGCTAGCAACTGTAGTGAATAAGGGTTATTCCATCTTTTTTTTTTAAATTGTTTTTTGAACCAAGGTATTTTTCATAAAGCCAGACCTGTTCATTATTCATAGGAAGCATATTGTTATAGTGTCTGGCATTGTGTTTTAGGACTATGAGTCTGAGGGCAAGCGTTCAGATTCATCTCCACCTCTCATCCTGTCTCTATACCTCTTCATATACCTCAAAGATGAGGAAGGTGCCAGTACTGAATGTGACTCAATAGAATGGGTCGATTAAAGAACTACTACTACTTAATTTTCAGCATTCATCTCTAGTTCCTAAAAAAGTACCCTGCACTGAATCGGGAGAAGAAAATATATGCTTGAAACGAAAACTATGCATTAAAAAAACCAATATGCATCCAGGCATATATTGCTCTGTACCTGTGAATGAATGTTTCACAACTTGTGAACAGTGCTTCATGCAGAAAAGTGACAAGAGAGGGACTTCAGAACATCCAATCCTAATGGATGCTTCGGAGAGCCCACCCCCACTACCACCCCACTCTATAAAAATCTCTTGGACATAAGCCCAGAACTCATGTCTGCTTTTGAGAAAAGTTCAGTTCCTCAAGTTCTTAACAGTTTTCCCTTGTAAAATACCTATGATCAGGATTGGTTTCAAAAGAAGATTTGCAAAGTCTATTAATTTTAGTATCTGCACTGTGCATTTTATGAAACGTTGTGAATTGCTGTGGGGCAATGATCTTAGAGGAGAACAACTTATTCTACTGTGGTGTAAATATGAAGGGAATAAGTATTTACCTTAATATTGCAGTATGTAGTTTGAGAAGTATGATTTCTTATTTAGTTGAGACAGATAATATTTATATAATTCTTAAGTTACACATAAATCTGTAAACCTTCATATCAACATCTATCCACATGTTCTCAAATATCAAAGTTCTTCTTCCCTGTACAGTAGTTTGCTGTATTACCAGGAATACCTGAAAAAAGCTTCATAGCATTTTAAAATAGTTTGTGATATTTCACAGTGTACTTTGTTACTTTTTATATGACCTGGTAGTTCTCAAATGTATTCACCGGTGCATGCACCTGCACGTGTGAAAATCTCTCTAAGGTTTTCTAAGGGCATCATCTGTAGAGAAACTCTCCTCAGAAGTCCAGGCTTCAATATGCCATAAACATCCAGCTTTATCAATTTCTTTCTTGCCCCAGGGCTTTCCTTTTGAATGATCAAAGCAGCAAAGATTGCAGAATTTAACGACAGGTCTAGTCAGGCCTTAAAGAACTAGAAAAAGAACAAACTTTCAAACAAACATAGATCCAGTCCATCAGCATACAAAAGATGCTGCTATTTCAAAAGGTGAAGCCCAGCAGGTAGCTTAATTCAACACAACTGTCCTTGGAACAGAGAGGATTTTGGATGAAAACACTTGGACAGTCTGTTTGTTAGTCCTAGGTCCACCACACACTGAAAGAAAATCTTGCAGTATAGCTAGAAGAATTATTTGGACTGTATTTATTTATGAGAGTTCCCTTCAGACATCAAAAACTCATATTCAGAAACGTGGATGGAATAAAACAAGCCTAAAGTCAACCTCATCAAAAGTCCTAGGCTTAAAGAAAAAAAAAAAAGTGTTGGAACAATTTGTTTTGACTCAGTATTACCCCAGGAAAACCTTTCTTCATGCCAGTAATGCGGTGCAAACTACCCACAGTATTGTGTGGATCCTCTACCACCACTGTCAGCAAGTCCATGAGTTAGGATAGTAAGGAAGCAAAGTAAAATCAGAGCAAAAAATTGTAATTGTCATGGGACAAATTTTCAACATATCAAGAGTAGACAATCTGAACAATCATAAAGTTAGTCACAGAGCTGCCGTTTTTATCATACCTTTAGAAGCCATTCTACCAAATAATTCTTATGCTTCAGAGCTTTTTCCATCAATCAATCACAGATAGGGAAAAATAATCAAGTAATATTCAAAAAATGTTAGAAAAGTTCAAGTACACCTCAAACCTGTCCCTCTAGCTTGATAGTTTTCCAGTGGGTTTTTTTGTTTTTTTGTTGGTTTTTTTTTTTTAAATCAAGATGTAATTTTCACATAAATAGCTATAATTCTTTTGTGTCATTCATCCCTGACTCTATCTCTTGAAACAGTGTGAAAGTGACTTTTAATTAGTTATTTTTCCCTTGGCACGATACATCAAGAATGTATTCTAGCTATTTTTTTATTCAATGAGTTTCCCTGCCTTTTATTTCCTCATGAATGATACTGGATTCTCTGCCTTTTCTCTCCTCCTCACTCATATGGCATTTGCTCTTTTTTCATACTCTCAGATGCCTTCTTTCCCAGACCAGCTGATATGCAGAGTACCAAGACAAGCAAGTGAGACTAGAAAGAGCGTGATAAGCATAGGAAACCAAGGAGAGATGGAGTCTCTTCCAAACTGCATGCTTAGATATTGTTTCTTATACCAGACAGGAGAAACTACAGCCATAAAGGAGATCGTCAGTAGTGTATATGAAAAGGTCTGTAATTCCACGTCCGTGACAGAACACCCTATGATAAGGGTGATAAATTTTCTAGTTGGATGAGGAAGGTAAATCTCAATGTTGAGTTAGCAACCACCATGTTTCAAAGGCACCTACTGCTGGCACCTGTTCTAGGGCAGGAAATAAAAGAATCCACTGCCAAGGGCTAATCACCTCCCTTTCTTATTACCCTTCTCCTCACATCATCTAGATCTGAATCACTGAGGCAGCCTGGAGATCCATGGCTTTGCCACCTTCTCAGTGGAAACCTTTCCAGCGCTTTCTCAGGCTCACACGGTGAGGGCTCCCTCGTCCTTCACCACCTCCTGCCACACTATCTTCCCCTGCATCTTATTTCTCATCTTTTCACACATCTGCAGAGTTGTACTTCTTGTGTCTTGTCACTCTCCATGCAAAAATCTGACTTCCTACTTACTGCCTTCACTTTTAACTTCATCAAATTGGTGCAGTTTGCCTTGTGAGCATACTGCCTTTTACAGCCTGGGAGTTAAGTCAGGCTGCACTTACACTGGCATGGAATTAGGACCTGGATTCTAAAGCAAGTCCAATGGTTTTTAAGAGCATCAAAGAGCTGATGCCGTTTTTATTAAGGTACAGTTACCAGAGATGACTGAAGAGTCCCAGGGGACGCTGCTGCTTACCTATGCATATATATTGAATCAGTCACAATCCACAACAGGGATAACTTTGAACAGGTAGAACTGCACTGTCCCAACGCTTGTCTTGACCAGTTATCACGAAAACTGACAAGCAGTAAGTAGTACCAGAGGCCAGCAAACTGCTTTCTCAGATCCAGCAAACAGATCTTACCTCACTTGTTCTACTTTCATATTTGGTACAGACAAGCTTCTGCAGGTTACTCCTGATCTGCACCAGAGGAAATATCAAAATCGGGTCCAATAGGAGGATAAACTGCCTCTCAGAAGGCGATTTGCTGCTGTCACCAGAGTGAATACAATGCTCTTTTAGCAAGCAGCAGTTCTGACTATGGCTCTTCATTCACAGCTTGAAGAAATAGCAAGGGAATGTTTCATGTTGAGCTTAGAAACAATAGTACCTTTAGCTGTTGCTTAGAAGCAAACTATTCACACTCCCATCCCTTCCAGAAGGTAAATTACATTAAAAAAAAGACCACAACAAAAACATACAAAAGCACTGCATTATCCAAAAAAAAAAGTAAAAATACCTATTTTGATGATGCCAGTACAATGGACACAGGACAAAATTCTTTTTTTCCACCCACTTCCATTTGCTTGCTACTTCTCTTCAGAATCTTGCTATAATAGTAATCCCTCATTTTACTCTTCAGTAGTTACTTGCTGCTCTCTACTCACTAAGAATTGGTTCTGTTTGTCTATACACAATGGTCACTGATGTGGGAGCCTTTGAGAGAAACTCGGGAGCCACACAAACCACAGAGTGATGTTTATATTGAAGTTTATTGTTTAAGCTTATTAAACTTCTAAGAGCCCCACACTGATCATCAAGACTTGGAGTTGATTAGTGGCTGATATGATTTCCCTACTGTGACAGAAAAGCAAGCCAAAACCCACAGAAAGTTCATGCTAAGTCCTGGCAGGTCTGCAAAACCCCTATGATAAAATACTGCACAGGAAAAGGAAAGTCTGGGGAAGAACCACCTCAGAAATGCAGCAACAGACTCAGAGAAAGACACGAGATCTGTACAAGACATCCTTGCCGAAATCCACAAGGGGAAAAAGAGGGGAAAAAGAGGGGAAGAAGCTAGCCAAACACACTACACCGACAGAGCGCACTGATATAAAAGATAAGCTGTTTGAAAAGAAGGTGTGTTAACATTCGCTATAAACAAGCAGATTAATTTAGGCATTAAAAAACATGGAAAAGCAAGGTAAGAACAAACAAAAGTGATATAAAGCCTACACACCAAGAAAGACTGAAATCTCTAGAAAGTTCATATAGAGAGCTTTGTCTGGACTGATGCACCTTTGGTTTCACCCATCAGTAGATATTTCTATGCTGATATAACTCACAAATTAAAATTTTATTAAATGTATTCAGAACTTTCTATTTTTACACATTCCAGGCATTTCAGATTTTCCATAACTGTCATCTAAAGAAGTCTCAGTCCTGAAGTACGGTGGGAGAAAAATGTACGCTGTCTGTAGATTATAATACATGATGGCTGATCCCTTTTATAACAATTATCTTAGAATTCTGGTGACATGAACAAACCACTTGAGTTTTGCTTTTGTGGGGTTTTATGGTCAGTGCATTCCCCTTAAAGGATACAGGCTTGCTAAAGACAATAATTAGCAACCAAAAATATTGCCCTTCTGCCGTTGTATATAGTACCCGCCGTCTTGTGACTGAATACACAGTATCCTTCATATCGTATGCAGCCAGTATGCCAAATGTATGCCCTCTAAAAAATCCTCTCTAAAACATCCTAAGTAATTTTATGTCAGTATTACCAAGAAATTCAACCATAAATTGGATTTTTTATAACCCTGCCCATAGCTATTTGATATGGATTATAACTGATTTCAGGAAGAGAGAGAACAAAGCATGTATATAATGTTTCACATAAAATACAAAATATCAGGCTATATATATTATTTTTTTTAAGATGATCCAAAATATCTAGTTATGAGTACATACCTAAAATCCTGTGCAGGTCCAGAGCTTTTCACTCTTCCTTTTGCATTTTTAGTTACAAAGCAGTTATGGCTGAATATCAAATAGCCAGGAGTTGAAAGCTAAGAACTTGTTTTATGTATTCATTCACTTGAACTATGTAATCCTTGGCAGTTTATTCAGATTTCTGACCGCTGACAGGAGTATAATGTGTCATACCTCAAAGCCAATTTTATCAAAACGTCAGAATACAGAATTCACAAAGACTGCAGATAATGTAGTATGTTTGCCAAGCAACGTTTCTTTGAAAGTATTTTACACAACTTTCAATGTATTTCTATATTATGCATTTAGAAAACAAATACTGGATTTGTACATTTTATTTTCAAAAGATGTTGAAATGCTCTGTTGTGAAGATTTAACTTAAGTTTCTATCTTATTTTAAAACAGAATTTTCTAGAGAGACAGATTTTCTTCCTTTGTAATTCATGATTAAAATTGAGATCTTTACTTAAAAAAAGAAAACTGGGGAAGGAGTGAATAGTATGTAAAGTCAGAAATTACTTTACACGGCTTTCCACATCGTAAAAGGAACTGAATAGGGGAAATTATTATAAATAATAGTTACTTTACAATTGCGCTACAGAGCCAGCATGGCTGAGAAAACGTGGCTCAAAGTTGTTTTTTATGGTTCCACTGTCTAATCCTAAAACCAATATGTAATTTATGGGATTTATACATGCCATACAACAAGCTCACAGAATTTCACTTAACTGCTTTTGCTGATCAACAACAAGGTTTACATACCTAAAATTACTGCTTAAATACAGTCTTGATCGATTGAGAATCGTCTCCTAGGTCTCCCTGTGCGGCCCAGCTCACCTTGACTCAGCAGCATCCACCCTTATCACCATCCTTCAGCAGCTTTGAGACCAAGCAAGTTCCTGGAACCAGTGATGGGCACTGACAGCTTTAGCATCTGTGCACCTCAGATGTTGATGCAATCTTGTGGGGTTTTCACACAAACTCAGGAGGGGTGGGAAAAGGCGGCCAGCATTTGCCAGATGCATCCCTCACCCCTTGCCACTGAATCCTAAGAGACCAGCAGAGAAGCCAGCACCCAGAGGAACCACTCCACTGCCAGCACAAAACTGAATTACACCACCTTCAGCAGAGGACAAAGGAATCTGGGTTTGTCTCTCTGCACTAGCAGAAAAACTTAATACTACTTCTAATTTTCAGAAGCTCTGAGCTAGCCCTGGTCCAGCAGCAAACCAGTGATTTTCATTAAGAACCAATCTCAGCTCTCTAAGAATATTACAGGTCTGCAGACCCTGGCAGTCTGTTTGGGAGATTGGAAAGGGGGAGGACACAATTATTCCTATATTTAATTTCTGAAGAAGGTGGAAAAGTGATGAGCAGAAGCAAATACATCTTTGTGAACCTGCAGAGGATCTTAAATGAAAGACATGAGATAAAACTCTTTCAAACTCCAGAAACACACACATACACTAGATGCAAAGCTACAAAATGGACTGCTTGGTGTTAGCAGAGTCCAGATACTCCTGTGCAGTATTGATCTGTCTGAACAACAAAAAATTATTCCCTACTAATTTATTTAGCAGCCAAAGGGGAAGAGAAGATATTTTCTATGATGAATATTATTGAGCCATATATAAAACTGGTCAAATAGAAAAAATACACATTCACAGATAACTTCCTCATCATTTGATTAAAACAGCTCAGACTGATTTTCTGTTCTTAAATTTTCCATTCATCAGTTGTGCTGCTCCTTTCATACTCTGAGCTACAGGTCTTCTATCAAGAAACAGGCAAAACAAAGCAAAATCATTTCCTAAATCTAAAGCTAACATAGTGGGAAAAGTTAGCAGGTATTTGCAAAATCTGATAAAAATCAACTAACAAAATCCCACAAGGACACAAAGCCACACAATTCCTTTCAGTGCCTGGGGAAACAAACGCTGTGCTTTTAAACCCAACCTCTGTGGAAGTAGCATGTGCTCCGGCCTTTGAAAAAATGCTCCTAAATTCACAATGTTCACAACTATGGTGCAGAGAAATGTAAAGACTCTTGCTGCAAAGGCTTTTAAGCTCACAAAACGAGGTGCTGCCTGGTTTCTGGCACAAGAAGATATAAAAGTCATTCATGAGTGACTGTCACACCTTGTGAGAAAATACAAAGGCACCACAGACTTCAAACCAGTAAATGAAACGGAGACCAAATGCTCAAAATGTTTTTTGCTAGTTAACAGAGAGACCCAGCGTGACCCAATGTTTGCAGATAGCTTTCAACTGGCTGCTGGATCTACTAGCAGTGCTACAGGATTTTCAGGAATAAGTAGATTTTCAGGGACTTCGTGGGGAAGCTGGTCCCAGCCACAGAAAAGCTACAGACTGCTTGGTTCCTTCAGAGAAACAGCTAGAGGCTTGCAGAGATGGGCTGCTTCCTGCGTAAGGGGGAAAAGAGCAGCAAAGAAAAGCACTAAGCATTTTAGCAACCGCTGAATCCTGAAGAACAGTGGACGGGTCTACTACTCACTTTGGAGAGGTCCACACCACCCTCAGCAGCAGAGCATGGGGAGACCCCAGCTCACACCCAGCTGCCGCTCCACTCCTGGTGGCTGAGGAGTGGCTCGCAGCAGCCCAGCCTGGCTCCCAGATGCTGCAGCCTGCTGGCGGGACTCCCAAGTGGCTTAGCATTAGCCCAAGGCATCCTTATTCTTTACATCCATTAAATTCATTAGAAAGTTAGTTGGAAGGAGATCCGTTACACCTGGTATTGGCCATTAAAAGGTTATTTGGGCTCTTGCTATAGCTAACGGGGAGACAGACACTTTCAAGGGCATAGCTAGCCTTCCTTACACAAATGATACACGACCTACTCCCAGAAGTGATTCTTGCTTTCCCTTGAACAGCAGAGGGATGCCTAATCATTAACCTCTAGATAAGATTTAGCCAAGTCAGACAAACCAAATGCAAAGTGACTTTTTTTTTTTTTAAAAGGTAAAAGAAAACTGTAAATTATGTTTTTCAAAGCAGAAAAGCAGCAGCTTGGGAATCATTGTTTTTCTGACAAAAAAAAGTTTATACATATATACGCACACATGGAGATTGATAGACAAACAGATATACAGGTACATGCATACTCAGGATCCTTTAAGTTCTGGTCAACTTTGGAAAATTCCTGTCTACGTAGCAGCATTGTTGAGAGAAAATTTTTGGCAAAATTCCTACATTATCAACAGCTCCTGTTTAGATGCAGTTAGAGCAATCTAAGTAAGCTTTTGATGACATAATTGCTTTTGTTTAGCAATCCAATGTAAATGACTTTAATAGTAGTGGTTTTGGCAGGTATAAAGTGCTTTTGCTAGACAGTGCTGACACCACAGCTATACTGGTAAGTATTTTAACCTTAGAAAGTAAAACACAGTACCAAAGAAGTAGGGTGAAAAACTGGGTATCACAGTAGGGGAAGCTAATCTGCATTCATTCATGGAGCTACTGACTTTGATTTTTCTTTAATGACTTATACTTAATGATAATATTTCTGAAAAGTGTCTCCTATACCCTTTCTTTTCTTTCATTCTGGAAGAAAATCACAACCACACAACTCTTGTATGAAACTTGGAAAGAAAATTTAAAAGTCACTCAAAATAAAGGCTAAGACAGCTTCAGGCTAACAGCTGTAGTTATGAAAAGCATCTCTTTTTTTCTTCCAGTTGGTGGTTTAGGGGAGTTTTTTTGCCCTTGAACAGACACAGCATCAGCTTACAAATGCACAGACCTAGAAGGGGTAATTGGAGTGGTAAAAGAAGCCACCTGCCTGTTGTTCTGCAGGTATTACTGCTGAAGCAATACCAGCAAGATGAGACCAGGAAATACCCCCAACACACCACCATGTACACCATTCAACCACAAGACCTCATCCTGAAAAATGGAAGGTAATGTTCTGTTCTAAAGTGTTTTAACAGAAACAAACTTTGCCCATACTAGGCCTATTCTTGGTCATTTAAAGAAATTACACATACCACCAAAACAGCTTCACCAAAAAAACAAAGAGCTCTCCAAACAGAAGCAGTACCAGCAGCAGCACGCCCAAGGCCCTCAGTCCTTGCAAACCTCGGCACAACAAGGGCTAGCAGGAACCAGGAGGGACAGGTCAACACCTGCCTCAAAACCTGAGGAACAAAAGAATGCAGATGGGTATTCCAAACACAACACAGAGTGATAGAATCCAGCCTAGAGATACCAGGAGACAGTTCTCAATCAGGAAAAAAACCCTACTGTCTCCCTTTCCTGCAGGCCAAGGGTAAAATACCTTGGTCGTCTTCCTTCTCTTTGCAGGCAGGTTCACACTGGAGTCATTTCATGGGGCTTCTCAGCACAAGGAACTGAACCAAAGATATTTATTTATTTGCCACATAACTATCCCAGCTTCATCTCTATGTAAAACAGGCACTCTCCAGAGCACAGCTGGCAAAGGACTCCTTAATAAAGCACACAATAAATACAAGCATAATACAAAGCCCACGTCTGTTTTCACTAATAAACATGGTCCATCTTGCTTCAAAAGCAAGAAACACATCTCCAAAAGCAAATACACGCATGTCCTCAAATATAGCAAATAAATTTCTGGGACTTTCTTTTCTCCATTTTCCTTGCACACAAATGGATGAAAGCTAAACAGCAGCATTCATCCAGGCACAACTCTACTATAGCCCACCTGCCCCTTCAGAGAAATTAAAAATTCAATTGACCTTCAATAGTGCAATAAATTCTTACAAAATACTCTATTTTCTGCAGGTTTGCACCAAAGAATTGGAGAAGCAATCAAGCTAGACGTCTGCTAGAAGAGCAGCAATGAAGAGCCGAGCAGATAGGGAAGGTACAGGTAACCTAGACCCTCTCTCAAGTGAGCCCTACAAGGTAGAGAGAACAAATACTCTGCTGAAATCAATTCTTTATTCAACAGATGTTTTTTAAATCACAAACTGAGTGGTGATTACATGTGCTATGTTCTTTTCAGAAGGAAGATTTTTTTTCCTCCTTCTGTTTCTTTTTTACCAAGTGGGTACAAAAAGCCTAGCTCTATTCACTCTTTAACATGACACATCTGCATACCTGCAGAAAGCTGAAGACACTTATTGAAAAGCTACACAAACAGAAGCTAACACAGAGCCAACTGACCCAAGATGAAATACCATAACAGTTTAAAATTCAATTTTGATTTATGTTTTTCTAATCGCTCAGGCACTGACGCTCTAGCAGAGACAGATTTCTGGTGGATGTTTGCTCACAATTTGACAAATGTTTCTAAATATTATATCATCAAGATTTGTATAAAAGGAGTACCTGCTGAAGTCACAGTGGAGCACATTTTAGTAGTCTCTCCTTCTATGGTCAGAAAAAAAAGCAAGAATCAACTCCCACACCTTCAACCACCCTCATACTCACTATTCTCACATCCTATTTTAGCATTTACACACCCCCTTTCTGGAAATTATTTTTGGTTCGATGTACAAGCATGGTCACCAAGGTTGTCTTTTTATTTGCAATCAAGAGAAAACCACAGTTTACTATCATTATGACCTGTATTTTGCTACATTCCTGACTGTGACTCTCCACTGTAACTTTTCCATATACCATAAAGAGCTTGTGAAATTCTAAACAGAAAGAATGGAACACGCATTTTATATTTCACAATAATTATCTAGTAATGCCCGCCTTTGGTGCTTCTCAATCATCATTTCCTTCCAGTCTGCCACTGTTGTAAATGTTTGTCTATTAAAATTCAAATTAGATAAAGTGAAAATCGCTTCATGATTTCCAACCCTGACTACACATACAGCCTGAGTGATGAGATGCTGGAGAGCAGCCATGCTGAAAGGGACTTGGGGGTCTTGGTCGACAGCAAGTTGAACATGAGCCAACAGTGTACCCAGGCTGCCAGGAAGGCCAACCGTGTTCTGGGGTGCATCCAGCACGGCGTTGCCAGACGCTCTAGGGACATGAATGTCCCTCCCTACCCTGCACTGGTGCGGTCTCACCTCAAGTACTCTGTGCAGTTTTGGGTGCCACAGTACAAAAAGGACATAAAGCTATTGGAGAGTGTCCAAAGGAGGGCAACAAAGATGGTGAAGGGTCTAGAGGGGAAGATACATGCGGAGAGGCTGAAGTCCCTTGGCTTGTTCAGCCTGGCGAAGAGGAGACTGAGGGGAGACCTCATGGCAGCCCACAGCTTCCTCACAATGGGGAGCAAAGGGGCAGGCGCTGATCTCCTCCCTCTGGTGACCAGCGATAGAACCCGAGGGAATGGCATGAAGCTGTGACAGGGGAGGTTTAGATTGGAGATCAGGGAAAGGTTCTTCACTGAGAGGGTGGTGGGGCACTGGAACAGGCTCCCCAGGGAAGTGGTCACAGCACTGAGCTTGGCTGAGTTCAAGAAGCATCTGGACAATGCTCTCAGTCATGTGCTCTGATTGGGTTGGTTCTGTGTGGAGCCAGGAGTTGGACTCAATGATCCTTATGGGTCACTTCCAACTTGGATATTCTATGATTCAGTGAATTTTTGTTTAACTGTAGAGCAATTCCTTCTGTGCCATACTTTCCAGGAAGGTGGACAGCACATCGTGTATTCCTTTTGGACTTGCTCATCACAAGAGAGGTGGGTGCACCTTCTTTGAAGCACAGTACACTGCCATGCCTTTTCTGTAGCACATTAATCACGGACCCACAAACAAATCCCAACAGATTTAGGGTTACACTGTAGCCTCACTAGAGTGCACGCCAAACAAAACACAGTTTCTGGGGGCTTTGGGCAGCACGGATTTGCAAGGACCAGTGGAGCAAAGCTTCTGCCAGGCTTGACCAGACAAGCTGTATGTAATGGGGGCTGCTGTACAGCTGTTCCTTTCTATTCCCTTTGCCATTTTAGCTGCTGACAATTATTCACAGATTAGTTATAGATTTGCCAGATGGCTGCAGGCAAAGGAACCTCCTAAATAACACTAGATGGAGAGAAGATACTGATCAAAAATAAAGTAATTTTTAAGAGGGGAAAAAAAGCACTTTTGGGCAGCAAACTTCTCTGTATCCATTTACTAACATATTCTTTACACCTCTAAAAAGAAGCATTTGTGTTTCTTTAACGAATCATAAAACTGAAGTTTATAAGCAGCAGATTATGATGACTGGGAAAGGGTAGAAAAGGAGATAAAAGGGGGCTTTGCTAATTTTTTTCCTTTCTTTTAGCCATCTTCAAAGGAAAAACCCTGAAACAAGGAAGAGAAAGGTATTCTGAATCTCTAGTAATAAGAATACTTCAACTCTTGGGTATACAAGTATTTCAAGTGTCACACAATATTTTCTCACAGATGTTTTTATTAGACTTTTTTCCAAAAGTAAAATAAATTTTAATTCTTACTCTCAGACCAGAATAGCCAGCTTTAAGGTTAAAGCATTTGCTCCGCTATCATAAAGATGCCCTTGGCCCCATTTTGCTTATCCAGTATTTCCTCCACTGCTTTAGTTCCACTGCACATAATAGAATTAATTAATTTCACTGCACATAATGGAGTTAGTTTGCATTAAGTGGGAACGGAACAAGGGAAACTTACTAAGAAAGAAACTTCAGTTTGGGTCTGTCCCTGAATACCTGGGATCTTACACATAGGCAGAAGATGCTGTCAGAGGGAGGAAATCCATGAAAAGACCCTTTCAGAAGATCAGAAACTGTCATTGTCATTAAAATAAACTTAAGCCCTTGTGTATTTCATCTTTCCAGCTAGCCCGGGTATTTGGTAATAGCAGCAGATCTTTAACACCAGTTTAACTCAGAACTAAACATTCTCTTTTATACAAAGAAAGGAAGGTGGCAAGAGGGGAAAGGGGGAACACAGGGCAAATGGGAGGGGAAGGGAAATCAGTTTCAAGTAAGGGGAAGGATATCAACTGGTCAGATCACAGCGAGCCACAAAATCTCCCTCAAAACAAAATTTTTTGACCTGTCTTGCCGAGGCTTGCAAAGAATAAAATAAGTTAAATGTCTCTTCCTCTGCCCTCCCCCCCAGAAGGGATCATGCAGCTCCCTGCTCAGAGCCCCTGAGCACCCGAGTGCACCTCGCCCCGCATCTGCTGCCCACTGGGAAGGGACGGCAGCAGCCCGGGATGTATCTTACAGCAGCTGCCCTTTACTGTGTCTGTTTGGGGCTCTTTTGTGGTTTTCATTTTCTTTCTACAGAGGGAATACCCGATGGACAGCCTGGGAGAGGGGATTTCTTCCAACGCCCACAGCTGCCAGGGAGAGATGCAAAGACGGGTCCCATCTGTCAGGGCCCTCATCAGCCTACTTTTAAACCTGGTTTATAAGTAGTCCTAAACAGATTTCACCAATATGGCATAATTTTAACTCCTGAGAGCAGCAGGCAGCTTGAGCAAGCAGCACGAGCACCAAGCAGGCTCATGGGTTCCTGCTGGGCAAGCGATCCCACCTCTTACCGAGGCCTGGTCACCGCTGCCATGGCCTGGTCACCGCTCCAGCCGCGTCAGCCTCTGCCCGCAGGGAAAGCGGAGCAGGTTTTGCCTCTCAACCTGCAGGGTTCCCCCATGTAATTAATAATGGGAACTAAAGCAATAGGTGGAATTTATATTAAAACACCAATGTTGACTAAACACCTAGCTCCCGCAGAGCATCCGATACCCTTGTTCAGAGTATCCAGCAGCCACAGTTGCTTCAGAAGAAGATACAAGGAACACCAAGCTGAGCACGTATCAACTTGTAATAAATAATGTTACTTAACCTTACTTCAAACTAAGAACACAAAGGAAAGGAAGAAAGGTATCTGGGCTTGAAGAGGAGTGCTGCTTATTCACACATCTAATGTTTCACTGAAGTTATACTTAAACAGTTTCTAACAAGCTGTGCAGTTTGCCCAAATCTTATAAAAAGTGTTGGGAAAATATTTTTAACATGTGTGCAACCAGTAAATAAGAAGCAAAGGTGAATGATTTTACAATGATCTTTGTTACAAGAGAGAGGAAAAAAGTAACAAGGAAAAACTCTAGGAAAATCCATCGTTTTATGTCATTGTTAAAACCAGTCCTGTCCACAAAATGCAGAGATTCTTGACCACAAACACTGCAGGGAGCTGACATCTTACCACGACTATCTTTACAGAGGTGATCCTTGAGGTATACAAGGTATAGCCTGTTGCAGAGTCTACAACATAAAATAGAAACGGAGTTCTCTCATGTCAAAAAGCAGTTTTCTTCTGTACATCTGTAAAATAAAAGTATGTAAATTTGAGACACACAAAGTAAAAGGGCTTCAAAAGCCTGGCTGCACAGTATCAAATGAAAACCAGATTTAATCTTCAGATATGTGGGAATTTAAGTTACAAACACTGTTAAGCATAGGTCTGCTTACTATCTTTTATTTATATGCATACATTTTGTCAAGTTTATAAAAAAACTCAAAGTAGTTTAAAGACACAGAAGTAGTGTTTGCCTGAATTGCTCATGGCTTTATAATCCATTTCTAACCAAAATTGCATTACTTTGATATATCAAAACCAAAAATATATTGATGGAATCCAATTTCTAGTTTCTTGCCCTCCTGCCACTCTTATGCCCGAAATTCTTGTACACTACTCTTACCCAAGCTTGCTTTGATGTTCACTGACATCTAAGGATTCTCCTAGAACATTTCAGGGCTGCATGTTTACATCTCAGCAGCGACCATCTGAAGAATTTGTAGAGCAAAAACAGTTTAAACATAGGAGAACCTACCACAATAACCAAGAAGACTTAAGCATGGCATAAAAACTCAACAGGTGACTGTATGAATCAGAGCTATGTATCTGAATATAAACAAGAAATTGCCTCTGCTTCTACTTAAGTTCTTTTTGCACAGCGTGTTTTATATTTTAAGTAGTGTAAACAGCTGTATAATTTTACATTTCGTAAATTAGATTATTTTTGTTGACACAACAGACATTGTAGAAGGGTAACAGTGATACAACTAGAAATCACAGGCAACAAAAGTGCTCAAGACCTTTCCCACTCACAGAGGCAAATTATCTGTTTTTCAGCTAATGCATTTTAGACTAGTTTAAGATCATACTAAGAAGAATCTAGTTATTATCTCCATGTTTATGTAAGTGCCTTTACTGTGAAAGTCAAGTGTAATGCAAAAACTTTCATTGCAGTAGAAAATTTCTACACATGCAAATATATTCAAACTCCGAAGGGACCAATAATACTGTCCAAGCAATCAGTCTCACAGAATCTAGACTTCAAGCCAAAGCCTTTTGAACAAATACTTCTCCAGTACTCTTAGCTTTTAACAACATCATAACTTTTGCAAGCATTTTCTATATTTTCTACTTGCGAGTAGTTGCCAAAATCTATGAAAGGAATGGGGAACAGAGAGAAACTGGGGAGTCGGTTAACAGAGACTCAGCTCTGTTTGGGGAGGAGTAGCCAAACAGTGGCATATAGAAGCACAGTCTCATAGTCTGATTGTTTATCTAACAATAGAGAGAGCTGAGTTCGGCCCCCGGCTCATCCACAAAGCCTTTCAATACCTTCACATAAAATTCCTATTCAAGTCAGCTATCTGGGTTTCTTACATGTTGTATATGTAGAAGGTTATAACATCAACACCTGTTTTGTATATAAGGGACACATTTTTCCATGAGATTGCTCACATTTCCTCTGACACAAAAGAAAAAATCCATTCAAATCTCCTATTACCTCAACAAGCATTCTAACCACCGGTGAACAGAGTAAGAGAAGATGCAAGAGAATCCTCCTTCTTCTCTCAGGGGATGGTATCTATTCATTTCCTTTGCTTTTCTTCACAATGTTCATAAGATGGTTTACTTTTGTGTCAAGGAGTTGGGGAGCACATACAAATAGAGGGGTCAGTCTGAGAAAGGGTGGTTTGGTTTTTTGGGTTTTTTACCTATTTAGTTTAAGATTTAGGAGGTCACTACTAACATTGTAGTTCATATAATCTGATATATATAAAATAGATATCATTTAACAGGAAAATACATGACAGGAAAAAAATAAAGCTTTAGCACTAAGGCCCAATGCGAGCAGAGAAACGGGCACACAGAACATGCACAAGGCTGAGTAACTCCAGAGAAGACATTTAGCCACTGCGTGGCTTCCCTCTGATAGGGACGGAACAATATGCCCTGTCGTGGTTCGGCCCCAGCCGGCAGCCGAGCCCCACGCAGCCGCTCGCTCATTGCCCTGGCAGCAAAACAAGGGGCAGAATGAGGAAACAAAAGGGCATACCGCTTTGGGTTGAGATAATGGCCGTTTAATGGGCCGACAAAGGGAGAGGGGAAACGACAATAGGGCTGCAGTAGTTATCCCGGGATGTAAACAACCGCGATAACAAACGCAGTACTTTACCGACCGACCCGACGGCCCAGACGCGCAGCCCGCAGCGAGCCTGTTCCGGAGCAGCCCCGGGCCAGTCCCTTTATAGGGGCCTGATGTCACGTGGTGTGGAATAGCGGCCGGCCCGGCCCGGCTCACCTGGACCGGGCCTGAGCATTAACCCCGGCCTGGCCAGAGCCGGGACAGCCCTTACTGTCCAAATTGTTCCCTTGGCTAACACGAATACTTAACAGCAGAATGACTAGTGTAGCAGTTCTGGGTACTTCATCCTACACCATTTCATAAAGTGGTGGGTTTTTTCTGCCATCTGTGTATATCCATACTTAATCACTGTCAGTTCTTTTGTTTTCCAACATGAAGTATAATGAGACATGCTTCCACAAAAACTGTGTTTTGGCCAGTTCTTTGTATATGGGAATTCAGACTACTGAACAACCCTCAGAAATCATGGAGCACTGCCACGTGCAATGGCCTCATGACATCTAGCCATTTAATCTGAGATGCAATACAAGCAAGGTGCTGCCAAAGCATATGGAGTTTTTTTGCAGGACCACGTAATGCCTTAATCTCTACTCCAGCTGCTGTATCTCCCATCTTGCCTTCCCTCCCCTGTTTCCAGGGTTTGGGAGAGTAGATGGGAGAGCTTGGCATGGGGTTGGGAAGAAAGGAGGGTGGAATGAAGTTGAAGAAAGATGCCAGCAGATCTCCATCAAAAGCCAAGCTTTTTTCCGCTCCTCCCCTAAGTACTCAACAGCTATTTACAAAACAAAACCAGGTCAATTTTCCACATACTTGATAGAAAAATTGTGTCAGCGTAGGTGTGCCAAGGTAGAGAATAAAACAAAGTATCACAAGAGACCCTCCAGCATCACGAGGGGACTAGTAGCTGCAGAAAGCCCTGGTGTGGTCTGAGAGCCCTGAGCATATTCATCACTCCCAGCACCACCATGCTTGCACACAAAGGGCTGCCATGCAGGTCTGCTAGTCTCTGTCCTGGGCAGAGCACCTGCCACACAGGAAAGCGGAAGCAAGATTTAGGGCATATCAGGCTGAAGGCCACCGCAAAACCTGCCCTCTGGGTTAAGACATAACAACAGAGACACACAGTGGAGACACCACCTACTGAGGCCTCAAGGGTATACACTCTCAGTCTGTCATTTGGCATCTTACAAGGGCGAAAGAAAAGAAAAGGCCCATGTAGTCCTTCAGCTGGTCTCAGATCACCAACCCCAATAATCTTTCCACTCCCTCCCCAGAAGGGGTGCCACAGCAGTCTCCTCCATCTCCTTTCAGAACAAAATATAATATTAATGCCTGATCACCGCAGTTCTTGAGGGAGAAGGAGAACAGGAAAAAGGATCAGCTAAGGTATTTCTCCTGCTCCGTATAAAGCCAACAGCAGCCCTGGGAACTGGCATCAATAAAAATCAGGAGAGATGAGGAACAATGATGACTTTGAGTAAAAGGAAGTAGAATCTTAATATTGATCAGGAGAGGCTTGTACCTTTCTACAGGAAGTAACCAAACTACCCTGCAAAGGCTGGATGGAAAAAGTGCTAAGATTTCCCCATTTTGAATGGAGGAATCAGACCTCAGCGAGTTAAACCAGTAGTTACCTTTAGATGGTAAGGGTAATAAAATCGTATCCTTAACCCATCAGCCAATACACAGGGAAAATACAATATTCTTTCCAAGCCAGCCTAAGGAGAGGTCAATAAATTCAGACAACGTACCTGTAGGTAACGACTTATTGTATTTTTTGCACAAAAACAAACACACATGGTGAAAGCACATGCAGGTCTGAGAGCTTCATTTCCACAAACCTAAACAGACGTTTACTTATGAAAGGTTTGCCTGCCCGTATTACTACTACCTGTATATTTTGCCAGTATGAGAGGGGAGGGAGAGGGAAGACATTTCCTCCCTCCAAGGGAGGAAAGAGCTTTTCTCTCAGCCAGATCACAACAATTTTTTCCTTTTTTTGCCCCCTCTTACTGTTTATGAGAATGTCAGCAAAGGTCTCTACTAAAAGATGAAATTGTATCATTTCCGCTTCAGTGAATGCAAAGCTTTTATTTGTAGAAAACCTAATGTTTTCCCATTAGGCCCCTGTAAGGAAAAAAAAAAGAGTTGTGATACCATGCATACGTACAATACGATATGCGTGAAGAACATCTCAAAAAAAATCAAAATCTCTGAAACAGATGTAATAAGAGTTTTGTGGTAAAAGCTATCAACATTAACATACTAGTTCTAATTTACTCTACTTCATGCATTTAAATTTATTAACTTCAGGCCATATGTTGGCTACAGAGTGTGGCTCTGCATTCCTGAGTCAGTTGACAATGAGCAGCTAAGTTCCAATAAACTGGAAAGGTGAAGTAGGGTGAGCCTATCTAATGGGAGAAAATGATGCAAGCGCAAATCCAACACACCACAGTAGAGCAGCAGCAGCAGCACAAAAATATTTCACCATATGTTTCAAGGGTTGGCTAAAGCTTCAAGCAGAAAGCTCTGATGTTGCCATAGTAATCAAGAATGTCAATACTTCCAGAGCAGAAAACTTGCTTCTATGAATTAAATTCTTGATTTCCACCCTCCACATCAGAAGAATGTCGGCTTTTTCAAATTCACTCCACACCAGCTAGCGTTGTGTTGTTTTAGAGTGCGTAAGACAGAGAACGTACCACTGCTTCTTGGTTTTGGAACAGTGCGGCTTTGGGCTGAAGGGCAAAGTGGATGTATCGCAATTTTCTAATTCAGAAGCCATCTGTGCACTCTTTTCATCAGTGCAAGAGTTGCTTAAAAATCAGGGGGATCTCAAGCATTTTTGCAAACAAACTGAAAAATATACAGCTATCCAAAATATATACAAAATAAGGCCTTATCTGTGGAGAAACAGCAGCATACTATGTAGCAAAAGCTGACTCACAAGATCCACAGGAAAACAGGAGCTGGAGGCAATGAAGAGAAGCACATTCCTGGGGATGACCGGCTCATCTTCCCCCTTTGACTTCCCTCAGTCCAAAGCTGCCTGCCCGCACTTGTTGGGCACATCATGTCCTTTTTCAGAGGTGCAGAAGAAGGAGAAAACTGACATTACATGAATACCACAAAACACACAGCTGTGATGCTTCTCTCCTCCAGTACCATGTCTGTCACTTGAAATCAAGCCACACAGATGCTGCCTACCCTATTTCGGGCATCGGGAGTAAAGTGAGGAAGTGAGCATACCAGGAGGTTAAGACCAATGTTTTTCAAACATGAAAAAACCAAGGATCATTGCTACAAAGAAAAGTAACAGACTGAAACCAAAACCAGCTTTGTTTTCCAGAAGTTGCTAAGCACATAGGTCCTCCTCAACAAGAGAGGGCCAAAGGTGTTTTCTGGGAGTCCAACTGCATGAATTCCTGTCTGCAAAACTTGGGGTGTCCTCCTCAACATATAAGGCCTTAAAACAACCCTTTTTCCGTCAGGCCACTGCAGGGGCCAGGAGCAGCGGGGGCTTCCCTGAAAGCAGGACAGGGCCTGTCCCAGCCAGTAGCAGGGCAGCTAGGGACACCAGGGCAGCCCCAGCCACCTTCCTGGAGACAGGGCAGGCCAGGCTGGGATGTGGGCTTAGATCCTCAGGACTCATGGCTGGGCCAGGCCAGGGGGAGCTGGAGACCAGCCCTGCTAAGATGTTGTTGGGGCAGGGGCTGATGGCCCTAGGGATCTGACATGGGAGGCTCCAGTTGGCTGAAATGGGGTCCTTGGCAGGGCAGCGGGATGCTTTAAGGGCTCTGGGCAAGGGACAGGCAGGGCTGATGGTGTCCTCAGGGCCCAAACATTTCATACACCATCATACTTTGGGTGCACCAAGTAGAGATTTTTTTTCTTCTTTTCTCCTTCTTTTTTTTTTTTCCTTTTCTTTCCAGTTCAGAAGGAAGCATGCTTTCAAAGTAGGTCTGAACTCCACTTTGGTTTGCATCATTGAGCAGCCTCACAGCAAGATCTCTTCCAAATGAAATTTAGCTGGGAAATGCACACCAGCATCACCCCTAACGCTCTGCATTTGTGAATGGCCATTCAGTACATGGGTCCAAGCTGAAAGCAGTATGAGGCAAACATCCCTGAACATACGTATACCCTGTATAACTTGTACTCAGCACTCTTTTGACCTATAGATCCTCCCCTGTTTGGTGCCACTGCCAAAGGTTTGGTGCCACTGCCACAAGCCTCCTGCAGTAAACCTCCATGCAGAGCACAGCCCTCTGCTCCCCACTAAGCGATGTGTGGGATGTGTCCTAATTTTACAGCTACTTGACAGATGGGAAAAGCCTGAATTAAAGCAAACTCTATAAAGATCTGTAGCTAATGCTTGTGATATTAAAGACAAAACCCCCACTCCCTGCATATATTAAAATAGTTCTACTTTGAGTGGTTAAAAATAGAAGCTAGTCTGACTTTAGGGATCTGAACTTGGCCATACTGTGCACACATACTAATTTCTAATTGTTGTCAAATTAAAAATTGTTCTATCTGTGCCACTATATTTCTGTCATAAAGGATTGAGGGACAGCTATACTGTGAGGATTAAGGTAAAACCATCTTGAGACAGAAAGTTCATTACTGTTAGCAGAGAGAGCTCACCTTCAGTCAGAGGTCCCTGAGGCACTAGATAAAATGCAGAGAACACAAGAGCGTCTTTGAAGACCTCACCACACAAAAAGATGTCCAGGAAAATCGTGAAAATTGATCCAGTAGAAGAGAAAAAAAGATTGAGGAAAAAAAGACACGGCTGTAACCTCCTCTCAGGAAGAGATCCCAGATCATCTCACTGCTGCTGACTGAGGAGCTGTGGTCAATATGCCTCATGATTTACTGTGACGGTAGTGAGGCAGTGGAACAGGTTGCCCAGAGAAGCTGTGGAGACCCCATCCCTGGCAGTGTACAAGGCCAGGCTGGATGGGGCTTTGGGCAACCTGGTCTAGTGGAGGGTGTCCCTGCCCATGGCAGGAGGGTTGGAACTAGATGATCTTTGAGGTCCCTTCCAACCCAAACCATTCTGTGGTTCTATGAACCACAGCAAAAAGGCACATGCCCCTCCTTCTCCATATCCAAACTCTCCCTCTTCTTCTTCTCCCCTTCCTCCCCAATAAAAATTAAAGCATATCTATGATTATACTTTTATAGATTAACACAGAAGTGCAAATGTTGCAACAAGCAAAAGCAGTGTCCTCCTGATAAAGTTACAGCCCCATCCTCTCCTTCACTTCACTTTGCAGAGCTTGGAACAGAGACAACTGCTCTGCCTTACAGGATCTGACATACTGCACACCAGTCACACGCACTTCACCAGCACCAAGCTGTACAGTACCATTTTGGTTAGGTTGCAGATCCATAGCACCCTTTAAGATTAATTTTACACAAAACCAAACCAATATTTAAATAGACACCTCATCAGGTTTTGGTTTTCCCATACCATGAAAATGAATATATTAGGAGGGAAAGTTAAAAACCAGTATAATTCACGGTTGTTCCAAACCATCTTCTGCAAAATTAAGTTAGCAGAAAAAAACCACACATCTCATTTCATAGAATCATTAAGGTTGGAAGAGACCTCAAGGATCATCTAGTCCAACCATCCCCCCACCACCTATTACCCACTAAACCACGTCCCTAAGTTCTCTCTCATGGCTAGCATTTTGGCAATGGAGAAAAATATAAGTGCCGATCTAGCAAAACCTCTTACACATGAACAATTTAAGTTTACAAACTGTATGACCCAAATTCAATTGCAGAAGTTCTTGCAGAATCCAGCTTTTCTTTTCTAATAAAGATCACCAAAATACAGACATCAAGACATAGATAGCAAAGAATAATGACAGGAAGAAATCCCAAATCACAATTTGTGCATTTCACCACCTGTTAAAAACTTTTTTCTGTTAAGATATTGCCATTTTACTACTATTATTTAAATTTACAATATTTGACAGGTTGCTTCTAAAAACTCATGCTCTTAAGTGTTTTGCCACACTCTAGTTTCATTAAGATAGGATTATAATTCCAGATCTCATGGCAGCAAATAAAAACAAGATGACTCCCTGTAAACATAAAAACCAGAAAACAAAATCAAAATATCAGTAATATGAATTATGTTTTCACTATTTCACATAATTTTAGTGGCATAATATTAATATTCAGGCAATAACTCTGCTCATATATTAAAACATTATTTCAACTAGACATAGATTGTTAAGAAAACTAAGGGCATTTAAGATTATTCTGTGTGTATATATATACATGAACACATATCTTTATTTTACTCTGAGGTGAATTTTAACATTGATTTTGATATTAATTTCATTCTTGCTAATTTTTGCAACAGATTGCTTCGTAGAATGCTGACGTCATCCCAGATGGTAAAACAGTTTAAACACCAGAAGACAAAAGATTACTAGCTGTGGATCAGAGAGCCTGCATATTACCTACCAATAATGTATATTTAAATTTGCATCATGTTTAATAAAAAACTTCTATTTCTTTTCTAGATACTAATGTCATACATTAACAGAAAATACTTCCACGCTAAGTATGACTGCATTTCTTACAAGCCAACCCACAGAGAAACACTTCACACAAAAGCCTTGTAGAAAGGACTACACTTCCTTCAGCTCTGCATGCACTGGTGAGCATCCTGACACTAGTTAGACAAATCATAGGTTGTTTCTGATCATTTTTCCTCTGTTAATGACATATTTAAAAACAAGTCTAGCCCACTAATGCATTTAACATTGTGCAAAACGATATTCTGAAGGGAAGGACTTTCAGTGACTTCTAACTTAAGCTGCAAATTAATCAACAAAAGAGAAGAGTTGCTGGCTAGAGAACACGATTCCTCCAGAATACCTTTTTCTGCTGTAGCCTGGCCGAAATTAAAGGATTGATACAAGAGCTACTGGATAAACTATGTGGGGTATTTTGTTGGGGTGGGTTTTTGGAGTTTTTTTGGGAAGGTGGTGGTGTTTTGTTTGTGGGCTTGTTTTTTTATTCACGAATGTCAGCCTTGATGACAGTAATGGTTCCTTCTGATTTTAAATATTTGGAACCAATAACAACAGAAGGAGACAAGGTTTCACAGAGGATACTACTAAAACAATCTTTTTTCTTTCACTGTTGTACCAATCACCAAACAAAATTGCCTTAGCATAAAAGTTGAACAGCTCTTTCACCAATGTAATACATAATACCCAAAAGAATTCTCCTAAAAATGGCAGATTTTTATCAGCTAAGATATAAACAAATTCGAATACAGTGAAATGCCACCCGCCAGTTTGCTCAAAATAAGATTTTGCTTTATTTGTCCTACGTTAAAAAATGTTCAGTCAATATTTTTTTCATCTCATGCCTCTCAATACAATTAGGAAGACCAAGAAAGGGAGAAAGGAGAATGTCCTGGTTTCAGCTGAGAGTGAGTTAATTTTCTTCATAGCAGCCAGCATGGGGCTGTGTTTTGGGTTTGTGCTGGAAGCAGCGCTGATAGTGCAGAGATGTTTTTGCTGTTGCTGAGTGATGCTCACACAGAGCCAAGGCCTTTGCTACTTCTCGCACCGCCCCACCGGCGGGATGGCTGGGGGTGTGCGNGGAATGAATTCCTTGTGTTGCTTTGCTTGTGCACGCGGCTTTTGCTTCACTTATTAAACTGTCTGTATCTGAACCCACGAGTTTTCTCACTTTCACTCTTCTGATTCTCTCTCCCTTTCCGATGGCAGGGGGACTGAGCGAGCATCTGCGTGGTGCTCAGCTACCAGCTGAGCACCATGACAGAGACTTGGGACCGAAGCGCAGAGAATAACATGCAGCCCTACTTACTTACCCACAGCTGGCACCACCAGTTCCCTACTGCAGAGAAATTTTAGGACTGATAGGCCTGGAGGATGACTGGAAATGAGGGGGGGAAGGAGCGGGACCTTATAAAGGGCAAGTACTGGTAGCGCTCAGATTAGCTGGTCACCACCACCCCTGCACACATCTCTTAGCAGCTTCTCTGGACACCCATGCTGCAACGCATCCCAGGTAATAAATCCCAGCAGCCCACACTGGTGGCACAGGAAGAAGATACTTCCCATCCCCCACAGGCTTGTCAGCTACAAGCTCCTAAATGATACAAAAACATGCACCTAAAACCATCACACAGCCACCAACCTGGAGGAGTTGCTGAGGATCCAGTAACTGGCATCCCTGGCATTAAGTGTCATTGTACCAAATCCTGCATGGACAGCTGGGACACAGGCATCCTGAGGCCAGACAGCTGAACTTGGTCTCACACTCTTCTACAGAAACACAAATAGCTGGATACAAAAATACAAACAACTGAAATCAGGTTTAAAATAAAAATCATCTTCCCTTCCTATAAAGTCTCCAAGATCTGCTACATTGCTGGCACAGTAGTGAAACATCTTCTTACAGTCTCAAGGTGCAAAATAGATTTTGGAGACCCTGAATTTGGCTCAGAATTAGTGTCATCAACAAAAGTCTACAAGAAAGGCTTAAAAGTGATGCAAGGAAAACTTTTCCATCATATATATTTGAACCTGAGAATACAGACCTGACAAAAAAAAGCAACCCATTCTCATAAAAATTTCCAAGTAGTTCAGAAAACTAAAGCATTGAAAAAAAACTCTAGCAGACTTGTTAGGGACAGGGGTCTACCCTAAACCTCCTTGCAATTAGGTTTCTAAGAGAAGAATGCAGGCTAGGAACTTCGGATAGCCCTGTTTAAAAACTGCCATGAGATAAGATCTGCCCATTCCTAATTAAAACAGAAGGGTGTATTAACAGAACAGTAGTCAAATCAGGCTTTCAGTGTTCTCTTCTACTCCTGATTTTTTTTTTTTAATGCTCTTACTCATCCTGTTCCTTCAAGCTAATGTTACACTTACTATCTCCTGCTTATTGCAGTATCTATTTTATAGACAGCCTGTTTTAAAACTCTTATTAGCAGTGTTTGTTGGGGATGGAGGAACAAAACTTTGTTCTGAATTGCTTCCAAAAATTATATAAACTATTGTCAAATCTGTTAAGAAACAGATTGATTTTTTCCAGCTTTCAAAGCATCAATATGAAGAACTGATCAGAGCTAGATTTTCTATCATTTAACAAACTTTATAGTGTCTAATACTTTTTCATTATAAAAGTTTAAATAAAATTTCAAAATTCCTTGTGAAATCAGATATATAAGAGGATACTAAATACAAAAATGTTTTGTTACACTAAAATATTTCACCTCAATATATTATTTTGTATTCATTTTGATAGGACTTCACACATCTTTATTTAAGTTTCTTACACTTCCTCCAGAAAATGGGAAAATAAAGAAAGATCTAAAAATAATTTACATTTTTTAAAAAGCGATTTCTTAGATTGAAATTGCTACAAGATAGCTAATTGTTAGCACTTAATAGTGTTAGCTTAGGTAATGTGAAACCAGGAACACAGACCATATAAGCCTACGAGAAACTCACATGTAGCTCCAACAAATTCTGAGGGCTAGCATTAAAATTAGCAATACGTCCCACTGCAAAAAAAAAAAAGTATGGAAGTACTATTTAATAAAAGGAGAATTTAGCATAACACTGAGTACCACACATGAGACTACTTCAGACAATAAGTCCTTTAGCTAACCATGCCCCATGTGAAATACTGTTTTTAAAATATGTAACCACTGCGTTTAGGCTCAGACAACAGCAACACAGCTGAGACCAAGAGAAGTGAACTAGGTCACAGATGGACAAAGTCAGCCAGCAGCCAAGGACCTGGAAAACATAGGCCTAAGCCTATGCTCTCCTACAGACTTCGCATAACGCTGACCGCTCATTTCACATATCGTGTGCAGTGTGCCTGAGACAATCTGTTAGGGGTGAATTTTCATGACACTGTCTCTGCTGAAACAGGGGACATTGTGCCCTTCTTCAGCAAGGGCGACTTGTGGCACATTTCTGTTTACTTCCTTGCTCCAGCACAGATGCTTACCTGACCACTGCAGCTGGGGAAGGAGAAATCCCTGCTGAAAACTACTTAATCTTTTGTTGCAGTCAACTTTTCTCTGGTTTAGGGGCCTTAGGCCAGAGCACCGTGCCACCAGGCAGTGCTGGCATAAGGAAAATGGTGACAGCACACAGCTAGGACATATGAACTGAATCTTCCTTTTCACAGGCAGCCTACAGCTGGTTTGGAACAGTGACAATACCACAGCACACCCTTCAGGGCTGGCATGCACCCACCTTCTCCTGTGACCTTCATCCTGCCCGAGCTCCTCTTCTCTAGCCTCACACCTTCCTCCTCAGCTGTTCACACGATGCCAAAAGGCCCGATGTTGGTCAAACAGAGTCAGATTATTTTAGTGAATTTAATAGTGTTTGCTTCCTCCATTCATTTTGTCCACAAAATTCCTCACACAGACAGCCTGGCTACGGAGTGGAAGCGGCAACCTTTAACGGTGACATGGTGGGGGAGATCAAGGCAGTGTATACCACAAGATTTTACCTCTTCAAGCCAATTTATCTCCAGTCTTGAAGGAATAGAACCATAAATAAGAGGCCCATAAAAAGAAGATAATAGTGCTTCCCTTTCTTTGAGAGATGTTATTAGAATAAATACATCAAGGATTCCAAGATGTTCAGATGCTATGGTGATAGGAGAGAGATAGAAGTAGCTCAGATAGATAAACTGCTATAAAAAAAAATGCAGAGTGACTTTAAAAGGAAACAACATCTAGCTATATAGAGAGCACAGTACTTTTGTAGTTACTATTTATGTGCCATCTGTGAACAAGGAAAGTACTTAAATCAGCTTTGTTCATGCTTGAGCTGGGCAAATAATGCAAAATAGCTACTTGTGAACCCTTGTTCAAACATAAATCCTCCTTGATTGCCTTCCTACTCTGTCGACCCACTTTACACAAATACTATAGTGTGGGTACATTCTTGTTTGTCAGAACAGTCAAACGTATGGAGGGAACGTGCGTTTCCCCAATATTTGATAGCTCCTCTGTGGGTTTGGGCGTCAGACATGGGGAGGGGGAAGCAATACCACCTGACACAGGACATCAGTCACAAAGAGCAAACAGCAAGTTAGGTCTAGGAAATAACTAAAGTAATAGTTATTGCATTAGCTGCATCCAGCCAGTCAGCCAAAATATGTTCTAAGCTATTCTCATGACAGTTCTTTTAGCAACAAAAGTTTCTGTTCACGTGACTTTTTACACAGATAATTTATTATCAGAATAAAAAGGTCTTATTTTCATTGAGCTGCTTGCTTCAAATAGATTCTCTCCAGCTCCAGTTCAGAAACAATACCACCTACAATACAGTGAGACCATAAAGAGACAGTAAAACGCTATAAACCAAATCTTGATTTGCTTGTGTTGTTGCTGTGCTGTTCATATGGCTTAAGTAGCTCAGTGACAGGGTGTCTTGTGGGAAATAGGAACCCGTTAAGCTGAAGGGAGGTACAAATCCTGATCATTTAAGTGACTTCGGTATTTTTACAGGGGGTGTTCAATCAGAAAGTATCCCTGCTCCTTGGGAGGGAATTCTCAGAAGGCTGCTCTCTACCAAGCAAAACAGAGCTGGAATGACAAAAATGGGAGATTATGATCACTTAATAGGAAACAGTAAAAGCCCATACAATTTATTTCTCAGTAACGAGCTAAGAACGTTTAGATCCCAGGCAACTTTTCTTTCTGCTTGGCATTTCTTCTCAGATTAACACATGTGTGCACAAGTCCCTAGGGCTCCATTTCTGCCCTCTGGATATCACAGCCACCATCTTAGCCATTGAGAATATTATCAGCCCTGTGGGAAAGAAAAATGTTTTTACAGAAATACAAAGGGTCTCTACCTGATGAAGATCTTTGTGAGATGCCCTACATCAAGTGCCATTCATTAAATGACCAGATCAACATCTTTCAAGACAGTTGTTTTGTTGCTTTTTGTTTGGCTGCCACCTTCCTTTCTGGGTTTGTTTTGTGGTGGTTTTTTTTTTCAGAATTATCAACAAGGCCATTTAACACGAGCACTGATCACTCAGGTGGATAAGTTAAACAAAGTGGTTTTAAACACTCACATTGTCTCTCTTCCTCTTTCTCCCCCCACAGCTTCATTAGGTTGGTAAGTGCTTCTTTGTAATTCCCATTTTGTCAGCGCTACAATATCACTGCAGTATCTGCCACGCAGAGACAAAAAAATGAGTAGGAAGGAGCTGTCAAATAAAAAAGGATCTTAAAGACTGTAAATCACCATAGTATGGAGTATATGGTGAGGGTAATCATTAAAAACATATCAATCAGTGGGAGCAGTTTCGTTAAGGAGAGAGAGAAAGAATGAACCACCAAATGAAAAAACATGGTGATGTTGAAGGTCTTGAGCACTATACAGCAAAATTCCTCCGAAAATGGACCTGACAACACTGTGCGGAGGTGGCCCCATGGTCTAAGCCCAGCATGAATTTCTTCAGACACTGCTCATAATTGGCCTTTTTCTTTTCACTGTAAAAGACAGACGTTGATGCCACAAATCTGTTCAGAGTTCTGACTCTCATATCACAAAAGAAAGGCTTGTATTATATTACGCACTTGCTGAACTAGACCATCTTCAGGGTATTTTTGTGCCTGCTAGACAGATGGCACATCCCTCAGCCGTTTGAATATGAAAACTCTTGGAGCCCCTGAAGACACCAGGAAAGTAAAGAAACAGTCAAGAGGAAATGAGAGGGCAGAAAAGATCAAAAAGGCCCAGGAGGAGGCAGGTTCAAGGTATTTTCTTAATCAACAAATCCATACATGCTGGAGGGCAAGCCCTGCACCACTCGACTCTTGTTTTGTAACAGAGGCTGCCTCTTACTCTTGCTTCACGCATCTAAGAATGAGCATGAAGCACTTTTGCAGTACAACTACACAGCACCAGGTAAAATGGAAGTAACACGATGTTTAGGAACTTAGCTAGTTCCAGACAAGACCAGAGATATAGCCATCAGCTAATTAACCAATAGATCCTTGTGGCTGGCTCTTAAATTCATGGAAGAGTTTCTGCTATGCACATAAACATAATCTGTGTAGGTCTCCACAAATATGGATAGTCATCAAAAGCAAAAGCTTTTCTCATGTTTTTGGAAGACATTCCTTCCAAAGTTGCTAGTCTTACTGTAAACAACCCTAGTGTTTTTCATGATTCAGAACAGGTTTATGTGTAATATTTGTCACAATTTTTCTGAAATCTGGGTGTCAACATTCTGCAACAGGAGGAAGTTTCAGTTCATCTCAGCAGAGATGTAAAAAGTTAAACTTGGAAAAATACAGAGTCCATGTTTAAAGAAGAAAATGACAGTTTTAAAAATTTTACAGAGGACTATCCCTACAACCACTGCAAAAACTACAGCTCAGGAACAGAGCTGGTAATCTGAAATGCAATTGGTAGGAAGATGTTTGAGGTTTGTTAGGATTTGGTCCCATTTTTACAGCAAGTAATAAATATGTCATTATAGTTTTAGATAACTGGAAGCTTCCAGGGCACGGCCTGTTCTTCAGGACAACAGTGTCCCAAAGAGAAAGAAAAGAAAGACTATTTTCTCTGATGGGTCTTCAGGGAATCCCAAATTCCATGTTTCAAAAGCAAAGACCTCTCTTCAGAGCTAGAGATCAACAGCATGAAGCTGATTCCTGTTGAGTCTGCCCCATAGCTGCACGGGCTTCTCTTCACATGGCACCTTCATTGCTATGAAATTTCATTAGACCTCAGAAGTTTTGGGGTATCACTTCAGGATTTTTTTCATTGCCAAGACTGATACAGGAACACACATGACCCAAACGTAAGCTACCGGAGCTGGTTGCTCTAAAGTAAGCATAATGTCCATAAATATTCATCAATCCTTGATTTTCTATTTGTCCAGCTTCATTTATTTGCTGTATTATCACATGAACAACTAAAAGATCCATGAAGTCCTGCATCTCCTCCTGCTATACAAAACTTTGTACAAAGATAGCCAATACCCAAAACTGGTAGCAATACTTGCAGCCTTCCAAGCTGAGTAATGGATACCCTCCTCCTAATGGAATTATATGGAATGTTAAATAACATAGGCAAAAGCCCGCTTGAAAAATGTTCCTCCTCATCCTTCCACGTTTTACTGTACAGGTATATACAAACAATATGAAAAAAAAATAATTAAGATGACAGTCTAAAATTCACGAGATTGCCAGCAAGGAGAAGGCTTTTGTGTGTTGTAAATCTCTACAAAGAGCTATAATTTAATCAAAAAGGCACAAGGTTTCATTAATATGGTTTTGGGAGAGCCTGCTCAAAGATACAAGGGTAAAAACGAACACGCAGTGTGAAAAAATCAGAAAGCAGCAGACTACAATACTTATTAATCTGTTCAGAGTTACATGACAGTGATAAGAGAAGTAAAATAACCAAATGCATTACTGCTAGTCACAGGGGAACAGAAACGGATTTTATAAATATATTTAGTCTGTTAAATAAACAGAGGGAAACAATCAGCAGTGATTACAAACAGCTTATTTAAGCAATCTTTAATAAGCTCGATGGCTTGGAGAAGAGAAGCCTCTTTAAATGTGATAAAAATCAGTCTGTCTATTGGGTGGCTAGTCAAGAACCATCTAATAAAACCCCGAGGGTCAATTTCATCCCACTATAGTAAATTGGGGTTTTATCAATGACTTCAATTTTGCCCTCTAAGTATCAGCTAACATTCACCTCCCTCTGAAGCAACAGTCATAGATACCAACAGAGAATTTTTCTTTTCAACTGACAGTTATTATCCTGGGGCAGGTAATGGTCTACTTCCTCTAGAAATTTGTGAACTCATGAGCTTGAGCTTCTAGGTGAATACTTGCCATGGCACACAAACTGCTAGAGGTGAAGTATTATGCACAGAAACACAGTAGTGATCTTGCCATTCTCACGGTCCTGGGAGTAACTCTGCACAGTACAGGTGAAGCACCCTCTTTGAAGAGGAAGCAGCTACTAGGCAATTATCATCCCAACGCAAATGAATACCCATGGACTTTGTTCCACCTCTAATACTGACACGATGCAGCTGAGGCTGTAACTGATAAGAACACTGTGAAAAACACTTTGCAGGTCTCAAAAGCAAAGGGCACCACCTATTGATGAACAGGTCAAGCACTGGACAGTTTTACAACGTTTAATGCTTGCAACTTTTAAGATGACCACCTTAAAAATAAGTACTGCATGCACTCAGTTAAACTCAGATCAATCTGGTCTTCAGAGAAACAGCCAATGAAGGCACAGATCAGTAAATAACTCCTTGGGAAGTCACAGAGAACTTGCAAAGCATGGAGAGATGGACAACAGTGTTCTATTAAGCAGTATACAGTATTAACTAGTAACTGAACATAAAAGAACAAATTTAACACAATAGGAGACATAAGGGGGGGGGGAAATCACACTGTAATTTTTAAAATGGAAAAGCATACCAGACAACCAAGTGCACCCTCTGTAAGTTTGCAGATGACACCAAACTGGGAGGCAGTGTCAGTCTGCTTGAGGGTAGGA
>VWZZ01000183.1:484048-518496 GCA_013399095.1 Psophia crepitans
ACCTGGGGGTTCTGGTTGACAGCCAGCTGAACATGAGCCAGCAGTGTGCCCAGGTGGCCAAGAAAGCCAATGGCATCCTGGCCTGCATCAGGAATGGCATGGCCAGCAGGAGTAGGGAAGTGATTGTCCCCCTGTACTCGGTTCTGGTGAGGCCTCACCTTGAGTACTGTGTCCAGTTTTGGGCCCCTCAATACAAGAAGGACACTGAGCTGCTGGAGTGTGTCCAGAGAAGGGCAACAAAACTGGTGAAGGTACTGGAAAACAAATCTTATGGGGAGCGACTGAGGGAACTGGGGTTGTTTAGTCTGGAGAAGAGGAGGCTGAGGGGAGACCTGATTGCTCTCTACAACTACTTGAAAGGAGGTTGTAGCGAGGAGGGTGTCAGTCTCTTCTCTCAAGTAGCAAGCGACAGGACGAGAGGGAATGGCCTCAAGTTGCATCAGGGCAGGTTCAGATTGGATATTAGGAAAAACTTCTTCACGGCAAGAGTAGTGAGGCATTGGAACGGACTGCCCAGAGAGGGGGTTGAATCGTCGTCCCTGGAGATCTTAAAAAAACGCATAGACGTGGCACTCCAGGACATGGTCTAGCAGACATGGTGGTGTTAGGTTGACAGTTGGACTTGATGATCTCAGAGGTCCTTTCCAACCTTAGTGATTCTATGATTCTAAGATTATATTTTCCTGCTTCCCTTATTATGTTGCCCCAATACACTGAAAACTCCAAAGGAAAAACCTTCAATAAGCGGTTGTTGAGAACAGTTCCACAACAAAATGCATTGGCACAACTGCTCATGTCATCAGTGCCTGCCATTTCATACAGGTGTTTCACGTATACGCTGCACACCATGGTGAAGAAGTTGTGCTCTCAGCTGCTGTTCACATTAGACACATTTCCTCTGTTCTTTCACACATCTTCCTGTCAGGCTGTCTCTCCCACCTAGGGCAGAGTTAGATCAGACTGTGCTATCACAGGTAAGCATCAGGACTACAAACAAGCTCAGACCACCAGCAGGGAAGAGAGTGCCTCTAAGAAACCACCAAGCATCATGAAGCAAAGCACTTGGCATCCCATCAGTAAGCCCGACCTCCCTCCATATCTCAGTCTGTCTACAACCTCTTTCCTGCTGATTGCTCGCACTGCATCCAGACCACACACACACTGAGGACTTGGGGAAATGCAGTCCGGTTCAATTCTGGATAATGCAGAAAGAAAAAGAATTTTAAAAAAAAAAAATTAAAAAAAAGAAAAAGCAAAAGCAAATAAGAGAGTTGTGGCATGCAGTTAGTGCTTTAACCTCTGCACTGGGAATCAGCTGTCAGAGATTGTCAGGGGATCTACTTCCATTTAGCCTGCCCCCCAGGATGACTAGGCTTCCCCCTCTGAATAACCTGTGCAGCTCTCTCTCCAAGCGTAATTCTAACTCTGGTAAACCCAGCCAACAGCAAACATATTTCTTACAGGTCCTTCAGGGACTCATTCAAAACCTCACTTTACAGCATATAAAGCTGGAAAGCGTGAGGAAGAAAACAGAAGTGCACCATGACTGCTGCTTGGGCTACAGGGTTGGGGACCTAACAGAATATCAGGGTTACTCCAAAATGCTTTTCCTTCCAATCCTCCAGAAAATTCCTGTCACAACACTGTCACATCCAATAGTATACAAAAGCAAAATCTTTTTATAGATCTGCGGACAATTTCAGCACAAGAACCCACTCCTTTCCTACAAGTGACATCCTACGATCAGACATTAAAAAGGACTCTTTTGCCAAGAAATGAGATAGCATTAGAGTGAATTAAGATAGGATAAAAGCTGGTGGGTATTGTACCTCACCAACAGGGAATAACCATTCCTGGACAAAGCAACATCCCATGGCAACCTTTACAAAAGGCCATCCAGACAAGCTGACTATGATAATGCCAGACAACAGTCAGAAGTGTCAGCAGCTGGCAAGAAGACAGAGAAACCCAGTACTGAGGATAGAACAGCTGAAGAGGAAAGTTTCTGCTAATCCAAACCGGGAACATCATTCTTAACTGTTTCAACACCCCCTGTGTACCTTCAAATGTGCTCCTCTCACCCTGCATGGATGCTCAAATACTTCATTTGAAATGGAAGAGCACAGCTCCTGAAAACAAGGAATATGATTTTCACAGGCTGCCTCATTACTTCTGTATTTCCCCATTATCTTCACAAGCTCTGTTAGAGAGCAGATCCTCAGGGGTCAGTCATGACTGTCCCCACCCCCCGCTGGCCACACAATCCATGGCAGGGTGTACTTATTTCTTCCTCTGCCTCCCACTTAAAAGTCTACAGGTAGTCAGGCAGCAGCACAACTGAAACCACAACTGAAACTGTAGATTCAGGGAGAAACATGTCAGAGAGAAAGCAAGAGGAGAAAGAAAACAACTTGGAAGAGGAAAGCACTGACAGACTTCAAAGACTTTGATTAAAAGTAGTAGTAGTTGCATTCAGAAATCCCAGACAAAAAGCTGGCCAAAAGGGTCACTCTGTATCTGATTCAATTTAAGTACTGTAAAAAGGTCATATTTCTTTCTTGCTACTGAGGAACAGGCTCAGTGGCCACTGCAGAAGTGTTTCATAACACCCCTCAGTTCTTTGCTCATTACCTCCATTTTCATCACTGAGTACCAGATACCTCTCCTCCGCCCAGTGATAGCTTTGATACATCCTCTACTGAGTTTGCCCTGCCTCCCAGCCAAGTGTCCCACTTCCTTCCTACACTGTGGTTCTGGGTCCCCCTCCCACTACCCCACACACCATGGGCTCCATCCCTTAGCAGGGACCACAGGTGTGTACTGAGAGATTTTGAGTCATTTCCCTCAGCATGGGTCCCCCTCCACCCCCAAACTTGCACAAGAATACATACTGCTTTGCCTTTCTTTCGAATTATTTAAAAGGATCAGAGAGTCACACAGTTTAACTGGCTCACAACAATGCCTTCAAGAGAAAGAAAAGGAATGGTGCAAAACATGTCCGTGTGACAAGCCTGGAAGGTACTAATGTTGGAGGAAGACTCCACAGGATGAGGTAATTGGGCATATCACAGCTGAGCAAAGGTATAGCTCTGAGAAGAATTAACCTGTGACACAAATAAAATTAACACAATTTACATTAATTCTTTAGATCAATCAGCCTGAGCAGACACTAGTGTAGTTGCACTGTGACTGTTATGCTCCTCAAGGTAGGAGCTTGCTCCTAGAAAGAACAGAGGGAGAATGAAACAAGTAAGCAAATGTCATGGGAAGAAGAGAGGTGGAGATAAACGTGGAGCAGCACTTGCTGTGTTCAACTCCACAGCCTTTTCTTGCATATCTTTTTTTTTATTTAAATTGGATGTAACATAAATATCTCAATGCATTTAGGAAGATTGCAGCAATTTTTCCATACTATTGTTGTATAACTATTTGTCGTCTTTTACTAATGCCAGCAGGCTTAGATAAAGACTCTGGAGAGAGGGGGGAAAAAAAAACTTGCTCTGAGTCACACCAGCAGAAAATCCATTTACTTCAAGTGGTGTTTCTATGGGTTTATACCACTATAGCCACAAGACACATTTGTATCACGCAGCAGGGCAGAAGGAGAGGGAGGAGAAGGTGCTTCCCTATCCACTCTTCGCAACAATACAAAACACTGCTGCATTTCTGTCTCATGCTAAAGAGGCACCTCTGACTCCTCATCTTACTGGAAAATGTGGGCATTTCAAAAAACACTTGATTTCTGAATTACATATGCAGTGCTTTTTTGTAAGGACATCATTATGATGACCAAAACATTGCTGCTTCACCATAGTAAGTGAATTTCTTCGTGTCCCTCCCAGAGATTGTGGCAATGTCTTGATCATCTGGGGGTGACAGGAGATGTGTTACCCATTAATCATCTCCATAATTATTTACATACGACCTACAAGGGCTTAGTAAATACAGATCAGGAAGAGTATCCAGTTTGAAGCCAGCTGCAGAATTCATTTGCAGTTCCTAGTAGTTCTACCAAAGTGTCTTCACCTGTCCAGAGAGATCAGACAGATGGGACACCACTGGGGAAAAACAAGTGTTTCTCTTTAAAAGTCTAGAGAAAAATGGAAATGTAATCACGATGTAATGATTTGATAGTCCAATGCCACACAGTCCTGGATAATTTTTCTGAGAGACTTTCTACATGGAGTGGGCATGGTATTTGGGATTAAGTTTATAGTGGCATACAAGAACAGTGTCATGAGACTTCAGTGCCTCCTCCACTAAACGAGATGCTGAGCCTTAATTAGTATAGCAGGCAAGTAGTGCATTTTCATGCTCTGAAATATTCCTAGTTCTCTTCCTCAGAGCTAAGAATCTGGGAGAGTCTGGTCACATTCTAAATAAAGGTGTCATCAGCACCTCACTGGTGAAGGATTAACAACTGGTGACTGCCAAAAGTAGTTAATGGATATTACTCTTTGTTTACTTACTAGCAGAAGACATAATAGCTGTTTGGTACTTCCCCTTCATACCTTTGTTCAACATTAAGTAAAGCTAAACTTGTATACAAGGTGCCCACACAAACTATGAACTCACTGGAAGTCCCATTTCTGACAGTAAACGTGAAGAATTTTTTGCAATCCGTTAACAGCAAAAAGAGAACAGACCGTCACGTTGCAATTACTAGAGAGGCCTTGCTGAGGCATGGTATGAGGCATGCCCTGTCAAATGAGACTATTTTGTTAACTAGATAAGAATTCTGAAGAGACACTCCACCTTAAACCTGACTTCTGGAAAATCTGAAAATAACAGTCTTTTACCATTAATAGTATTGTTGCCTTAATAAAATCACAAATGTACTACTTCCCATGGTCAGAGATAATCAAGACTGTATTCAAACCAGCGTTTGGATTAGGCGTAGACAAGCGTATGAGTTCAGCAGCAGCAAAATGCTCTGAGCAACAGGTCTCTGAACATCATTCTGGTGACACTGGGGTAAACATCAAGTTTCCAGTCTTGTCCTCCAGTGACTTGTAGTAAAGCAGGTTGGCCTATCTTCTCCTCTAGGGCTGATTTTTTAATTATTACTGTTTTGTTTCTAAATCAAGCTGGAAGCTGTATGGAGATAGAGAAAGTAATTTAAATAACACACCTGACAATTTTCCGCAGCAAAAATACTCATAGCTTTTGGAGGAAAACTGACTGAGCTCCTTCACAATTATTAGTCAGTGTGGAATCTAGTATCAAGCAGAAGGAAAAGTGTGCTACATCTATTTACGTAATGTATAATTTTATAATATTTTATAATGTACTCTTATTGCAACATTATATAAATTATTTACAAAAAAGGCTTTAATAAATTTAACTGTGTTCCTCCCATTTATCAACCACTTTAGAATAATTTAAAGCTCATTTCCTGATGCACTAAAATTATTCTAAACTATGCACACTGACAAATGCAAAAACCTTTTTACTCCCCATTTGCAAAATGACATCTGCTCTATTTCCATCTTTGTTTTCAGACGCAAGATTACTTCAGCGTTTTATTTCTTAATCTGCCAAATAGCATTGTCAAAAAACAGGGAGTAACACTTACTCCTCAAACCCCCAGAGATTCAAAATTACAAAAGCTACACGTAACGTTTTACCAAACTTGCATATCAGACAGAAAAGAAGTCATATAAACTTTCTTCCTTCGCTTTACAAAAATGCCCCCTCTGCTAAAACAGTCTGCAAACATTTGTAACACCATGAAGGGAGAAAACCTGACAGATTTATTACTACAGAGTGCCTGCTGCATAGCTACTGTGGAAGGTAGTTTTCCATTATTAGCAGAATTTTCAGCCAACTCCATCTTTCTATTAGTGTAGGGTCAGTCCTGTCCTGTCTCAGGCACACGAATACAGAGACACAATAAAAGCCATCAGTCCTGGTGAAGCCTCTAGCGTTTGAAGTTTTATCAGTCTGAGAAATTAACAGCCAAAAAAAAATAATGGAGAAAAGTGTTTTCTTTACTTCCTTGACAATCATTCTACGCATCAGAACCAAACACAAGCAAGAGGCCTTGGAGAACACTTTAAAAGAAGCATGTGAGCACACACCCACCGCCATTTGTTCCATCACCTCCCATAGCCTTCCTGCTACCACGTCACACTTTGCTTTTTGCCTTCCAACACTCTTTTTTGGGAAAAGCTTATTTGCCTACTTAACTTGGAATCCAAAGGAATATGCTGCATACAACATTAAACATGTACAGCTAGGATCAGAAGCCTAGGCTGTTGGGGCTTTTTCTTTTTTTNGGTTTTTTTTTTTTTTTTTTTTTTTTTTTTGGAGAGGGGAGTGTAATATAAGCAAGGTCAGTAGAACCCAATAGTAAAATGAAGTACAGCATGTCTTTCTAGACAAGCGACTCTACCTGGAAAGTCTAACATTTTTATTTTTACTTTAAGTTATCTCTTTTTACTTATTTCCTAGTTATTTATTTGGTTAAGATTTGCATAGATTTTTCTCTTTATTATTGCTGTTGCAAAACTGAAAGGGCGAAGGGCAGGCTGGCTCTGGCAGCGCTGACAGGGTGAAAGGGAAAGCAGCCACAGGCACCAGGTCAAAGTGCTGGAAAGGAAAGAAGAGACCAAAGCTGTTTGGAATATGGCAAAGAGGTAAAGAAAAAAAAAACAGACTGGCCATTTCAGGAGGATGGTGGGAAAGGTAGCAGAAAAGGTTGTGCATGGAGATGAAGAATGGGTGAGGGAGTCAGATGCAGAAGTATTTGACAAGTAGAGGGCAGAACTGAGACCTGTATGCAAGTAAAGACACCAGGACAAAGGGGATTTCTCAGGGTACCAGAGCCTGAGAAAAAAGATTGGGAGGAGTTGATGGCAGAGGATTAAGGCAAGCAGTCGGAAGGAAAAAGAAAGAGACTGCCTAGGTACGCAAATCAAAAATACTGCAGAAAGAACAAAGTGCTCAGCAGTGGTATGTTGCTGTCCAAAGGGCCTCAGAAGTAGGAAGCAGTGAAAGAAGAGAGTGGTGAGAAACAGCCTGTGATGTGGAATCAATGAGTGACAGTGACAGACAGACAGCAGGAGTCAAGAAAATTTATGTTTCTTTTAAAAGATCAGTTTGATCCATGGCTATAAAAAACCCATACTGCTAGTAATCGCATGGTTACCATATGGCATCACCACTCAGCAGAAGTAATCATATACCTTGTGAGAGCATTTCCATACTTATAAATATTTGGATTTCTTTAACTTCTCTTCTGGATTTCCCGGTACTTATAAAATTCTAGTTTGAAACAATTATACCACATCTCTAACGCCAATCTCTACCACCACTTCTGCTAGTGATGCTTTTCATGAGATGATCTCAGGGCTCATTTACAAACGGGGTCAGCATCATTATCCCCATTTTACAGATGAAAAATGAAGGTGCTGTAGATCAGCCTGCATTATTAATGTGAACTCTCAACCCAAAATTCATTTTACTGTCATTGTCCTTGAAATATTCATTTGTACTTCTGCACTGAGGGTATTTTTGTCATGTATTTCTAACTTATGTCAAAAGTACCTGGAGCATAGCAGGGACCATTTTTAGCATTCTCAGAACTCTAACTAAATAAAATAGCACAGCGCCGTACTCTCACACTACTCAGAAGAAATCCATTCCCCCGAGCATGCCCCACCTTAACCCTGGTATCTCTAGGGAAGGCTCCTTTCTGCTTCCCCACAGCTCAGCCTGTCCCACATTCTTATCTTTCCTCCTGCTCCAGACCACTACAACAGTACACGATTTGAAAATACAAGAATATTGTGCTCCAAACTCTGTTCAGCTTCTATGGCAACCACCAGTCACATCCTGCATTTAAAGCCTTCGTTCCTCAGCACCTAGAGGTAATATATTGATTATGACTCTTTGGATACTTGTTATGTTCTAGGACCATTTCAGAAGAAAAGCTGGCATCTCACCTACTTCTTTAAATGCATTCATATGGTCTTTTCAGTCTCCTGAGAAGTCAGTAAACAAGGGCAGATAACCTGGGGTTGCCTTAAACTCAAGGATGAGTTGTAGCACAATGCCAGGCTCCCTTCTACTTCCTATTTTTTTCTCCAAATGCTAACCCTTAAGATAAGACTTCTCTCTTCTGAAATAAGAAATGTTAGGCTACATCGCCTAAACTAGTAGCAACAGCAAGGTGTTTTGCCACCCTGTTGGATAATCAGCCGAACTTACTCTTATGAAGACCTTGAGGCCTGGCTCCCTCTCTCTCAAAAAGTACCTGCACAGTTCCCCTTTGTGTCCAGGTGCCTGATTTTGCTGTTGCTAGACAGAATGCAAGACCTATCCTCACCCCTAAAACGAACACCACCGAGCTCCCCCAAAGCCATACAGATACAGACCAAATGCCAACAAGGAGGTCTTAACGCCAGCCAACATAATTTTGTAACAAAATAGAGTCTGACACTAACACTAAAAGCCTTCCTCAACTGCTGAGATTTCTCCCCAGCTTTCCTTCTTGCACATAACCCAATATGTTTGTAAGAATTTCAGTTGCTGCTGTTGCTAGGAAAACCAAGAGGCTTGGCTCTATGCACACCTGCAACCTTACCTACACGTTCTTATAAAAAAGGATGCTCACTGCCTATCCCTGTGCACACTGGGATGGTGCTTTTCATACTGGGGTGTTACATGATTCTTCTGACACAGGGAGACCAGACCACCTTCGGATACCAAGACTCTTCTTGTACACAAACTTGCATGAAAAAAATAAAGTGATATCACTGTTCTCAGTTATTGGGTTGCAGACCTGTATGATGTTACTGGAGAGCCATTCCTCATGGAAGCAGCAAAAGATGGAGGTTAAACAAAACAACAACAATCACCACACAGAACAGTTAAAAATCTTATCTGACAATTACAACAAACTGACAAGGCATGAAAAAGCTGTGATATTTTTCCACAGGCTTCTTGCTTAGCAGCACTTTAGTAGTGTTTCACAGAATTGGTAGAGGCTGAACTCCAACAAAGAAGTCAGTTCCTTTTAAGTTTCAAGTCCCTTCTTCAACACCCGGACATATGAGAGCCACTGATAGAGAATTAAGCTAATAAAATGCCCTTTTTTTTTTTTTTTGCCACTAGCATCATTGTCAGAAACAGATTAATTTGGCTGAGATTTTCAGTGATACAAAATCTAGATTTCAACCTGAAGTTCATCCTGAGGTTCACATACCCCTGCAGTAAATGTTTAATCTAACGGAAATAAGAATCATATAGCATCAAGAAACTGGTGATTCTTTAGGGTATGTGGGTGTACGACTGTTGAGGTGGAAAGCAGAGGTCATTTAATTATATTTTCTCCTTCCCTCATCCCTACCATTTACTGTCTCTCCTCTAAGCGCACTCCAGGTCTTGACAACTAAATGAACAGATGCTAGCCTGTTAGTATGCTTGTTTCCAAAAAAAAATTCATTCCAAGAGCAGAGTTTTCTGAAAACATATGGTAAGCTAAATATATTGGAGATCTTCCTCAGCTGGCTGCATCTGTACAGGAATATACCCTTCAGGTGAGATGCCCAGAATACCCAGCATTCAGTCAGCAGGGTAGAAATCCCCAGGTGAAAGGTACTACGTACCCTAGGAAAGTGGGAAAGGAGAAAAAATTTTCTCCCCCCAGGTTAGTCCTAGAAATCTGATTGTGATTCTGTCCCCACTGATTTCCATAGCGATGCAGCATTGTGCTCCCTGCAGCTCACTGTAATATCAGCCATGTTGATTTACACCCTACAAAGGCTAACAGAAAAGGACAGGCTGCAGAGCACACCACTGCCTAAGGACCACAGCATTTAACAGATGATCAGGAGTCAGGCTGACCACAGCAAGCTGCCTGTGACATCAAAAGACATCAACATTTTAAAGGTTTGACCACAGGTCCTTCAAGCAAAAAAGAAGCCTAGTCTATCAAAATTACAACGTCTGCCCCACCTCAGTGTACAGACTCTCCTGACAGTGATGCTGGAGAATACCAGAGCCCTTCTCCTTCTCTAAGGAACATCCTTTGCAGATATCTAATCGTGAGAGAAGGAAAACTCTGATCCTTAACAGCTGAATAAATATTTCATTATTTTTGTAGCAGCAAGCTAAACATAAAAGCAAAGGATGTTAGCCATGCATAAGTAGGTCGGATCAAACACCGGGTGTTGTGTTTGGTTCTCAATCTTAACAAAAGGATTTTTAGCAGATGACTAAGCACACTAAGTGGCACAGTCAATGGGGTAAAATTAAACAAGTACAGTTGCATCAGCAACATTAGGCCCTTAGCTATGTGTGAAGCACGATATTAGAAGTGACAGGGGAAAAAGTTCCATGTAGCAAGTGAAACCTGAAGTCTTTTTGCTGCATCGGCAAGGGTCAGGCATAGGCACCCAAACACACTTTTCCTTTCGGTTTCGTTTCGTCCCTGGAGAACAGCCGACTCCGACACTGCAATTACCAGCAACAAGGGGACAGCAAGCCATACATCACCGCCCAACACGGATGCAGAAAAAATAAACCCTGCCTGCAGCAGCCTGTTTGTACATGCTGAAACACCACATTAATTTGAATGCAGCTGATCACAGGCAAGGGAAAAGCTTCAGGGACACAAACTCAAGCAAAGCCATCGTGGAGAGTGTCAGATACAGATAGCTCAGATTCCACTCTGCCTTGGGCCTTTTCCCACAGCTTCCACAACTCCATCAGAGTAGCCACTATGCATTTTCTTTTCCTAGAGGAACAATATAAAGCTAATTAAGACACCAGGAATTATACAGACCTGTTGAGTGTTATATACCAAGAGCAGAACACAATGAGACTGTCACGTTCCTGCGTGACCTGAGCTTTTGTTGCAGCTCATGGTTCCACCTGCCAGTGCAGCTCACGGGTTGCTTTGCTGACCAGATGCTGTTGCTGCTCAGGGTTGCAAAAAACAAGGTAGCACCTGGCAGAGCCCCATCCTCAAAGAAAGTCTGCTAACCAGCCAAGTCTTCAACAGAAGCCTGCAGCCCCTGCCTCATCAGATACCACCACCACCACATGCACCAAACATTAAGCCATTTGAGAGGCCTGTCCTGCCCTCAGATCTTCTCTGTGTTTTTCCTGGTTGACACACCAATGCCCAAGCTTAGGGTAAGCTACACCAACCCAAGCAGAAATTGTGACTGTGAAGTAGAATAATTTCATGAAATTATCATAAGGCTGTCCTATGCGGGAGGCCAAACTACATTTTGAGATAAAAACCTTCTCCTTGTATTTCTGCAAAATAGTCTCATTTTTAAATCCCCACAGTCTTGACTTCAGTGGTGGCACTGCATATATTTCAAATATCCAAACCAGTATTCCATTTTGCCTTCCTCTTTCAAGTAAAGCTCAAAATTTTATTTTATCAGAGCAAGAAAGGTATGTTAAGAAGGAGAGGGGGAGGAGAACTAAGTATCTTGGTGACAGTCACCAACCAGCAACTCCCTTTCCATTCTGACAAGCTCAACATTTATTCTTTGCCAGGACTGTGTTACCTCTGCACATCTAGCCAAGAGTTTCAAAAAACCAAAACATAATATCGGAGAGAGGAGGACAGGCAATCGCAGAGTGCTTTTGTGCTTTTGCTACTGAATTTAAACGCTTGGGGGGAGGAGAATTAATTAGAACTGGGGAGAAAAATTTGAAGAAAATTGAAAAATTACGGCAATATATTATTCAACTTCTTTATTAGTTCAAAGAGACAGGAAGTGGCTAAGATAAGATGCGAGTTTGGTGGGGTTTTTTTAATTTTTTAAGTGAAAGCAGTTTAATTATTGCCACTTACAAAATTGATTATCCTGAAACCCATGGAGTTTCCATAGGTCATATTGTGTAGTACAAGGATAGAATAAGGGTATAACCTAAATTCACTTAACCAAGATCAATATCTTATCTTCTGCACAATACTGTCTTGATACTTAAAGAGATCATCTTTTTCTTTCCTGAGATATTTCCAATTTTGCAGCCCCCCAAAGACCCCTATACTCTTTCCAACTGACTAGGATTTCCTATTTTTACTAAGATTAAGCATAGAAGTGTTCAATTTACAGACATTTTGCCAGAAAATTAAACATTATTCTGACATTTTCACAAACTGAGTTTGATCATTTCATGTTCAGCTCTGAAGATAAGCAGCCGAAACACATTCAGTTTCTTTGTGATCAATTCAAAAACAATTGAAGCACAACTAAAATGATCAATGTAAAGAATATGCTTTAATACAATTTCTAAAGAATGCAATTATGGATCACTAAACCTTTTAAAGGAAGTTCAATCTATGTTAGGCAACTTCATAGCTGTAAGCATATCTCCATATTAATCTTATTTACAGCCTAGTAGACCTCATAAACAGGCATCAAATTGCAGCAGTTTTAAGGGCAGTAGTATGCAGCTGAACAGAAAATGGTTTCATCTGGGCACAGCTTTGGATGAAATGGTGTGTACGTGGGGAAAAAACGCTGTGGTACATGTACGTGGGGCACTCTGGGTGCATTTCGCTTTGTGAACTTCATGACATTGCTCTCTGCCCACTTTTCCAGCCTGTCCAGCTCTCTCTGAATGGCAACGCAACCCTCTGGCATATCAGCCACTCCTTCCAGTTTTGTATCATTTTGCTGGTTTGGGCTGGGTAGAGTTCATTTTCTTCATACTAGTTAGGATGTGGCTATGCTTCATCATTGTGCTGAAAATAGAGTTGATAATTCAGGGATGTTTTTATTGTTGCTGAGCAGTGTTTACACATAGTCAAGGCCTTTGCTGCCTGCCAGGACACACAACAAGTTGGGAGGGGACACAGCCGGGACATCTGGCCCCAACTGACCAAAGGGATATTCCGTACCATAGGATGTCATGTTCAGCATATAAAGCTGGGAGAAGAAAGAGGAGGGGGCAGGGGAGTGGGGCATGTTCAGCATGACAGCATTTGTCTTCCCAAGTAACCAACATGCACAATGGAGCCCTGCTTTCCTGGAGATGGTTGCACACCTGCTTGCCCATGTGAAGTGGTGAATGGATTCCTTGTTTTGCTTTGCTTGCATGAGCAGCTTTTTCTTTACCTATTAAAGTGTCTTTATCTTAACCCATAAGCTTTCCCACTTCTACTCTTCTTATTCTCTCCCCCATCCCACCAGGGGAGTAAGCAGGTGGCTGCGTGGTGCTTCGCTGCTGGCTGGTGTTAAAGCACAACACAAACTTGCAGATGATGCAAGTACTTCAGTCCCTGTCCCATCATCCAGATCATCAGTGAAGAAGATAAACAGAATTGGACCTAGTATTGACACTTGAGGTACTTTAATAGTGATTGGCATCTAGTTATACTTTTTGCACTGATCACAACCACCTGAGCCCAGCAGTTCAGCTGGTTTTCAGTCCACCTGTCATATAGCCTGTAAATCATCAATTTTCGTGTAAGAATGTTGTCAAAGACTGTCAAATGTCTTACTAAAGACAGGTCAAACAACATCCACTGCTCTTTCCTCCTCCACCAGGCCACTCGTATCTTCACAGAAGGCTATCAGGCTGGTTAAGCGTGACTTCCCCTTCATAAATCTATGCTGATTACTCCTGATCACCCTTTTGTCCTTCATGTGTCTAGAAATGGTTTCCAGGATTAGTTGTTTCATTACCTTTCCAAGGAACGAGATGAAGCTGACCAGTCTGTAGCTGTCCAGATTCTCCTTCTTGCCCTTCTTGAAAGGTACAATATTAGCTATTATCTAGTCATCAGTCATCTCCCAATCACTGCGACTTTTTACAGTCAGAGTGGTCGTGCTATCACATTCTCAGCTTCCTCAGCATGCATGGGGGTATGCCATCCCACGGACTTACACGTGACCAGCTTAAGTGTTCCCTAACCTGATCCACCGCCACTGATGGTAAGCCTTCCTTGCTACAGACTTTTCTTCTTGTCTCAGGAATTCCTAAAAGGTAAATCTTCCCATTAAAGACCAAGCTGAAGAAGGTACTGAGGCCTTTTCATTGTCCTTTGTCACCAGAGCCCCTGCCCCACTCAGCACAGGTCCACATTTTCCCTCGGCTCCTTTCGCTGCAGATGTACTGCTAGAAGTTCTTTATATCACCCTTCACATCTCTCACCAGACTCAACTCCAGGTGGATTTTGGCTTTCCTAACCCCATCCCTGCAAGCTTAGACAGTTACTCTACCTACTGGCTGGGCCACATAACTCTGCTTCCACCTCTCATACCCACTCCCTTTGCATGCTAAAATATTGTCAGGAGCTCCTTGCTCACCCATGCAGACCTCTTTGCCACCTTTGCATGACTTCACGCTCATTGGGACAGACAGCTGTTGAGCTTATTGAGCATGTTTTTTCCACCTGGCTGGAGGTAAAAAAAGGCCTAAAGGAGTTAGAAATGCCATCCTGAGAACAAGATGGACTAGGAGCAGGCCAAAGGCAGGGCAGCAGCAGAAAGCACGCAAGCTATAAGGACCCTGCACTGTGGTCCCTCTACAGCTGGCATAGATTGCAAAGCAATTTCAGGATGCTCTGAAGCTGCTCTAATATTATACCTAGGAGCTGTCAGTTGTCCTAGAATACAAAGGTGGATTACAGCTATCCTTCTTTCTTCTTACCTTACATTCTGGTTCAAAGAGAGCAACTGAGAATTGGGGTCTCAAGAGCCAAGAGTCACACTCCTTTTTCTGACCCGAGGCAAGGGGAGGCTCTCCTCATACTTTTAAGCTATTGAACAGCTCCCTTCCTAAATTACTGAGCGAGACTTTACTGCCTGATCCTTGAGAGAAACCCTTGCTATTTCTCACTTTGGTATCTCTGACCTGCCATACCTTACTCTCTCACAGCAGCTTATTTCATTAAAGTTAGAAATGTCCGATTTTGCTTCACTATCTCTCCAAGCTAGATTTGCACACTTCTAAAACAAAAAGATACTGAAAGATATTATCAAAAGGTAAAACAAAGGTGAATGTTAATAAAGTTCTGTCAACTTATGATGTGTCACATGTTAAGCAACTTCATTATAGGCTGCTAGCACTAAAAAGGTTACAACTGGCAAAAGTTTAAACAGGAGCTTGCTTTGTTTGCCTGTGAAAAAAATGCTTATTGAACTCACCAAGTCTCATACTCCAGGACACCTCCTGCTCACTTATCAGCTGTCTGCAGCTGTACTCCCGGTCACACTCGCTGCCAGAGAGAGGAGAGAAGCTGGCCACAACAAAGGCAATGCCACCAATCGAAGTCCCAACACCCATCAGACATCTGGTGGAGCACAGGACCCATGGAGCACTGCCTGCCACATGCCTGGATGTGTCCTGCTCTGGGCTCATCACACCCACCAAGACAACTGTAAATCTCTATCAGTTGACCCAAAATATGAATTTTCATACATCAGTATCTAGATAATCCAAGAGGTCTGATGTGTGCGTCTCCTGGCCCAAGCAGTGGGCTAATATTCAGAGCTCTACATCCATTAGAACACAGTTCAGTCCCTGAAAACAAATTAATATCTGCAAAATGGTTTAGTAACTATACACATGCTCAAAACATCCACCTATCTTTCAAATAAAGCAGGAGCAAAGGCTTGGCAGTTTCCTACCTCAGAAACCTCAAATGTCTCTCACATAAGCTCTGTGTGGAGGAGCTACTTCAGCCCCTGTCAAGGCAAAAATCTCTCACTTGCTCTTTCCACGTGCACAGCCTGTAGCAAAAAAACCATGCCTTGTTATTGCAACCAAGGATACCTCTCAGTGCCTATAGCTTAGATGTACCTGCTATAGGTACCCACCGCCTTAGGCTGGCATGTTTTTACCCACAGCTGTTTTCATTACTGCTAAAACAGCTTTTACTTATTTCTCTGGAGTCATTAAAAGGTTATTTTTCAAGCTCTTTAGAGAAATCTACCACCTCCACCTGCCTGCTATTAGTTCCTTCAAGCTTAACAATAGGCTGTTTGTATTACTTCTGTAATGAGGTAAATTAAGCAAATGTATGTATACAGATATATATATATATATATATCTGTATTTGTCAACAAGGAAGCAAAGGCCTTGCCTGTTAGGCTGTTAGATACAACTAGAAGAATTTTTCTTTCCACTATGCAAATGCTTTGAAAACAAATCAGAAGACAGCTTTGAATGGATGTAACCTCCTCAGTCAAACCTACAATAAATCCAACCCATAGGAATGCATCTGACCTGAGTGAAAATTAAGTCTCCTAAGAACTGAAAGGCTACACAGGACAAGTTTTTCAAGAACAAGATTGATCAGCATTTAAATGACAAATAACAGCTTTAAAAAAAAAAATCATTACACTGCTAGGCAACCACATTGGTTTCTAGACCTTGATGCCCTGCTCTAAGCTTCATTCTGTGTCTGCACCCCAGTCAGCTGACCTAGAGGTTATTACTGATGTAAGTAATTGCATACCCTTGCAGATCTCAAGTTCAACAGACCAAGGGCCTTGGAGGGGACATGTCACTGGTAGAAGAATGCCCCTTGTCCTTGTTTTTGGCTGGACAGAGTTAGTTTTCACAAGAAGTTGGGAGGAGACACAGCCAGGTCAGCTGTCCCAAACTAGCTGAAGGGATATTTGATAGTATATGACATCACGCTTAGTGTATAAGGGGAAGAGCTAGCCAGGGAGAAGGAAATCACTGTTCATGGAGGGCCTGAGCATCAGGTTCCAGGAAATGACCAAATTGCATTCTGTATCACCTGTTTTGTATATTTTTATAAGTATTGTTTTTTTTCTCTTCCTTTGCTGTCCTATTAAACTGTCCTTATTCCAACCCACAAGTTTTACCATTTTCTTCTGATTCTCCTCCCCATCCCACTGGTAGGGGAGAAGAATGAGCGAGCAGCCATGTAGTGCTTAGCTGCTGGCTAGGGCTAAACCATTAGCCCTTTTTGGCACCCAGCATAGGGCTCGTAGGGTTGAGTATTTGGGTTGGAAGGGAGCTTAAAGATTACCTAGTTCCAACCCCCCTGCCATGGGCAGGGACACCGTCCACTAGACCAGGTTGCCCAAAGCCCCATCCAGCCTGGCCTTGAACGCTGCCAGGGAGGGGGCAGCCACAGCTTCTCTGGGCAACCTGTGCCAGTGCCTCACCACCCCCACAGTAAAGAATTTCTTCCTAACATCCAATCTAAGTCTCTTTCAGTTTAAAGCCATAAACCCCCATCCTATCACTACATACCTTGGTAAACATCCCCTCTCCAGCTTTCCTGTAGGCCCCTTTAGATACCGGTAGGGCCCAATTAGGTCATCCTGGAGCCTTCTTTTCTCCAGGCTGAGCAAGCCCAACTCTCTCAGCCTGTCCTCACAGAAGAGGTGCTCCAGCCCTCTGATCAACTTCATGGCCCTCCTCTAGGCCTCTTGTTGTTTTTCTCTTTCTTTGCTGCTCTAGTAAACTGTCCTTATCCCAACCCAAGAGTTTTACCTTTCTCTTCCATTTCTCCTCCCCATCCCGCCAGGCAGGTGGCAGGGGCAGGAGAGAGTGAGAGAGCATGGTGCTTAAGTGCCAGCTGAGGCTAAACCACAACACTGCTACATATGGCTGGATGAGAGAGTTTCTCTAAGATAAAGAGAGCCAGATCCCTGACCAGGCACGCACTTCGCTACAATGAAGATGTCAACGTAACAAAGACTTTCATTTCTCCCCCATTCTTTGACAATTTGATCCTACAAGACATAACGCACTCTGAAGTAAGTCCTGCAAAATCACGCTGTTAGCTCTCTCCCCACACCCATGCCCTGCTTTTCACAGTAGAGACAGCTACAGTCTCACTTCTAGGTGAAATTACCTTGGCCTGCTTGCCTGACTCTTCTCATGCACTCAATTCAGGGGCAGAAATTGCATGCCCTATTGTTTAGATACCAGTAGTTAGAGAGAACAGAGTTCAGCATCCAGATTCACAGGGATAGCTCACATGTATAATACAAGACATATAGCAAGGAAAACAGATTAACCAAATGGAAGGGGAGGAAAAAGATAATGGAAAAAATACACACAATCATTGCAAATCAGTTTCCTGTTTTCATTTTATTTCATTTTGATTTAGCTTCCTGTTTCTTAAATGAATGTTTTTACTGGCTGAGTGAATGCAGATGTTTCTCAAGTTTTTTTCATAAGGATTGACAAGGTGTTAGTAGTGCACAAACATGGCACATATAAGGAGGATACTAAACCAGGAGTGGCTGACACCAGAAGGCTGCGCTGCCATTCAGCAAGATCTTGACAGGCTGGAGAGCTGGGCAGAGAGGAACCTAATGAAGTTCAACAAAGACAAGTGTAGGGTACTGCACCTAGGAACAGTCCCAGACACCAGTACAGGTTAGGGTTGACCTCCTGGGAAACAGCACTGTAGAGAAGAACCTGGGAGTTCTGAGTGATGACAAGCTCAGGATGAGCCAGTAGCATGTCCTCATGGTCAAGAAAGCCAGTGGTATCCTGTGGCACATCAAGAGCAGCATGGCCAGCAGATCAAGGGAGGTTATCTTTCCCCTCTACTCTGCCCTGGTGAGGTCTCATTTGGAATGTTGTGTCCAGTTTTGGGCTCCCCAGTTCAAGACAGACAGGGAACTACTGGAGAGAGTCCAGCAGAGGGCTACAAGAGGGACTGGAGTATCTCTCATAAGGAAAGGCTGGGAGAGGCTGTCTGTTTAGCCTGGAGGAGACTGAGAGGAAATCTCATCAATGCTTACAAATACCTGAAGGGTGGGTGTCTAGAGGAAGGGGCCAGACTTCTCAGTGTGTGCCCATTGCCCCTTGTCCTGTCACTGGGCACAACCGGAACACAGGAAGTTCCATCTCAATATGAGGAAAAACTTCACTCAGCATGACAGAGCACTGAGACAGGCTGCCCAGAGAGGCTGTGGAGTCTCCTTCTCTGGAGATATTCAAAACCTGCCTGGACACAACCCTATGCAACCTGCTCTAGATGATCCTGCTCTAGCTGGGGGGGTTGGAGTAGATTTTCTCCAGAGGTCCCTTCCAACCCTACCATTCTGTGATTCTTTAAGAGTGAGTAGCAAGAAGAAAAAAAAAAAAAAAAGATATCCCAGTTTCCTTCTGACATTTAGAGGTATTTCAGTTCAGATTATACAGATTTAAATTCCAGGCAGGCCCTAGCAGTTTTGCTTCTCTCTACTTCTTTCTCAGATCAGAAGTTTTCTAAACCAGCAGATAGGATACATCACCAAAAGACTGGTACAGTCTTTCTTGCCAGCATATTTATACTAATGGAAGCCTGGAAACTAGTGTACCTACGAGTTTGCAAGAGGATTCTCCAATGATGGATAACACTAACATTCACTACACCTCAGGCCTCGCATGACATTTCTGCCACCCAACACCAACACTTTACTTCACAGGAACATGAGATATACACCAGGAAATTCACAGGTGCTGGAAGGGTACAAACACATTTAATGTGACACCAAACATTGTGGCTCTTCTATCTCCAAGAGGTAAGCACTCCTACAGCTGTACTTCCACTCCAGAATCAGAAGTCAAGGCAAAGACCCTCACAAGAATGTAAATGCCACAGTTTTGGAGTTTGTGAAGGATCTACTGACCCATTTTAAAACACATTACAGCAAAAGAAAAAGATGAAGTAGGGAACATTCAGAGCAACTGGCTCTTAAGTATTCTTGGTGAAGAGGGTCAACATACCCAAGAACTTGCCCATTCCTTAATTTCTCAAGTTATGTACATGAAATCTATGTATATGAAATCATGCTTTCAAGTGTTGTCATGTCTGTAGGAGTCACTGGTTCAACTGGCCCTGAAGAATGACAAATACTTAACACTAAGGATGTGCATGTTTAATATTAATTCAGTGAATTTTTCTTAACAGGTGCATTGGTTGTGAGACAACATGTAAGCAGACGTGTGCAGCTTTGTCGTCGAAATGCTGTTTGGAAAGAAAAGAGCAAACTAGGTGGAAAGGGGCCAGGAAGAGCAAGCTGAGGCTGGCTGCCTAAAAAGCAGAGCAGCACAGGAAAGAAACAGAAAGGTGCTGTGCAGAGTGATATCCTCCCCTACACTTCCCATGCAGGAGCGACTTTATTTCACAGTCTGCGAGTTCCTCACCAGTGACAAAACAAATCTGGAATATTCAAAACAGCAAAACACAAGGAAGCATGTTGTCTCAGGAGCAGACAAACAAGTATCTGAACTGCATCCTCTGCTCGGAGGGAAAAAAGGCACAACCAAGCACCAAGCTGCAGTAACCGTGGCAGAGAAGGTAGACTGTAAGCTGCGTACAGACTCCCAAGCTGGTGAAATGTTTGACAAGTATACAAGCCAGCAGCATTACTTAATCTGTGCTTCAAGGGCAGAGCTGAAATCGCAGTTGCACACAGTGCAAACACAGATCATTGAAGAGTATTCTTATATATACCTTCTGCTGAGGGAGGCCAGCCAATTATCTTCCCTTTCCAAGTGCAGGTCTCTACATCTACTTGTGTTCCCTGGGAAACATGAAAGAGTAGAAAGTGGTTAAATAAACAGCTCTGCACCTTTTATGGTCTTAACAGAATACCAATAAGGGCGATCTGGAGAAAGCTCTTTTGTTTGGAGACCTTTTTGCATCAAACCAGCTTAGTAAAGAAATATAACCTTAATCCGTCTGTCTCTCAGGAGCATATTTGCGCAATTATCAGTACTGATCAGTCCAAAGGAAGATAGTCATCCTTCTTGAAAAAGCATGACCTAGTTCTTAATGTGCTGTTTCTGTAAGTAAAGTCTCTGAATGCTCAGTTCAGCTGTTATGAAGTAGCAGCAACTAATGCACAGGCAAAACCAAAGTGCCTTGATTCCCTGCAGTTCAGGAAAACACTTCTATCAAGCCATGAAGAAGCAACTCCAGGAGATGCATATCACAAAAACAGAATTGTAGGGAAACACTGCCAAAAAGTGAAGTTCAGAGGCTCCAGTAATCAGATATCAATGGCCTGATTTTCATAGATGTTGAGCGCTCTCTTCATTCTAAAGGAGATACTGAGCACTAACCTCCTGAGGGGAAAAAACAAATCAGGTTGAAAACAAGTGAAAATTCCAGTCAGTCCTGCAAGAACCAGCCCTGGTGCCTGGTGAGCAGTGGCTGCACATCCTGCTGCTGCAGCATAGAGGAGTGACAACACCCAAGCGTTTAGAGCAGCGGTAACACCTGCTTCACTCCCTGCAACAACCCTCCAGCATTTAACAAGATGAGTTGAGTTTTTCTTCTGATTTGGAAGACAGGCAGATGGGAGTCATTAAGACCAATGATCTCAGAGTTCACCCAGGAAAGCTTGAAGTGAGGGTAGAGTTGGGAAAGTGGTAATTAAGGGCAAATGCAGTAAATACATGTACACATGTGGATACTGTGTATAAAGCCAAAGTGATTGCCAGTTTCCAAATAAAGAATGATGTAGCAGGTATGAGTAAAGCACCATGAGAAATTCAGAGGTAGGACTGTATCAAGCCCAAGGTGTTTCCTGAGATATGAATTTAAGCTACAGAGCTCCTTGCTGCAGAACATTGTGGACACATTTCTGTAGGTCAGAAAGAGGCTGGACACAGCTGTGGAAGAAAAAGCTGCTGGGGGCTATTAATACAAACCACCACTTTTGGTTCAGGATGCCTCCATGTCACAGATTGCTGTGTCTGGGAAAATACTGCTACATATGCCAGACCTGCTCCCATGCCCTCTGCTAGATGTTACTGGGCATTATCAGAGATGGGATACTCAGCTAAATGGACTTCGCCCAAGCTGGCAAGATCATTCTTGTAAGAATGCAGACTGTTTGGGGACACAGATAACTGGATAACTGCAGAATATGGTTAAGGTACAGTGAAACAGGCACAAGTCATAACCCCTGGCTCTATGACAAAGCACCCAGCATTAACGAAGACTTGTTACTAGAAGAGCAAACATTAAAGAGATTCATATTCAATTAGTAACATGGGCAGCTGAATTATCAGTTTTAAAACATCTCATCCATTTTGAATATTAGCACTCCTCTTAGCAGCATGAAGGGACAGGAAGGAAGAAAGGCAGTAGAAAGGACAAATAGGGAGGGAATACCTTGCCTGTTAACATCTTCATATGCCCAAACTAGACAGTAAATGCAGAGATAAGCATAAACCAGTTACAGGAGGGAACACCAGAGATGTACTAAAGGTTAGGTCAAAAAAAGCTACTGACATCAGTAGAAAAAGAAACATGGAATAAGAAAAATTCAATAGCTTTTGGATCATTTATCAAAACTTGAAACATCTTTATGGAATATCTTTACAAATTTCTGCTTGCATTCCAAAACATCCAATTCATTAACTCATTTTGGAAACACACCACCTAGTATATATTGGACAAGTATCTAATCATTCCAGGAGTGACAAGTCCAAAATGATAAAGAACATTGTTGTTGTTATGATGATTTATTCTTGTTACTTCTCACATTTTTCTCTTTCATCATATAGTGATGATACAGATGAGACAGGCTACTATTCTAAATCACACAGCTACAAAACATATTCCCCACACACCCTCCAAGTCTTTAAACATTTTTCATTCAAGGTCTAATGCAAACAAAAAAATGTGTTAAAACTCTATTGTTGCTCTTAACACAATGACCTCGGGAACAAGCAGGGTGCAGTCTTCAAATGTGAATGTGCACATATGCCACTTGAGTATGAGTTGCAGGATGTGATTCCAAGGCAAGGAAAGTGAAGTCCCTCTTCTCTACTCAATTGTCCTTCGAAAGCAGCCTCTCTTCTTAATCAGAGACAATCTGAATTGTTGATCTCAATATTTGCTGTCAAGGCATTAACACATCTTACCTGTTTTCCTTGTCTGTGTTTGGGGTTTTTGTCCCTAGCGAACTACGATTTTATTCTTTAATAATGATGTACACCTTGATCACTTGCTACAAATTTTCTCTCAAGTGCAGGCAACTGGCAGGCAACAAATGCAGCTCGGCTACTCAAGAGAGCATAAATCAGTTTTGCTAGACAGTGTGAAGCCAGAGGAAATGTGTGCTTAATACACTTATGATATAATTATTTCATGCTGTTACCTACAATAGGAGAATGAACTTAATTATCCAGGTCTCTTCCAGTCCAATGTTCCTATGCCCTGAATTTAGCATGTGGATGACCAGATTCCCTGTGAAACCACAGAAATGCAGAAAGCTTATTCTAGACCATCTATCAAGTTGATTCTTACATTAGCTTCAGTGTTCTTCATCCCTGCTTCCTTTGCAAACATTATTAATCTGCTTTCACAGGGTAGCTACATTTATGATATTTGCTTTGCCTTTGCAAACACATGAGTAGCTCACGCAAAGCCTGAATGGTGCATATAGTGTTATTCCCAGAGTTTTCAGAATAACTTATCTGAGAAAAAATAAGGACAAAGTCATCAAAGATTTGTTGCCACTCTTCAGTATATGCAAATGCTGTACGTAACAGAAAACAAGTTCTCACAAGCTGATGTACCTGATGCTGCTGCCATTACAGAAGATTGGTTAAAAAACAATTGATTTTTGAAGCTGATGTAAATATAAATGTATTTACACATACATAGGACAGACAAAACATTTGCAAAAAAAAAGGGTTTCCATAAATCAGATTATCCCTACCTAAAGAGGGTAAAAAAAAAAAATCTGTTATATAAAGATATAAAAAGGATAGCACAGATCCATTGCTTAAGTCACTGAGGGTGGTGGGGGGTGCAGGGGGGGACAGGACACCAAAGGTCCATCCAGCCTAGTACCTTCTGCTTGCTGTAGCAACAGCAGCACCTTGGGAACTGAACCAGCACCTAGGGATGCTTCTGCAGTGCTACCCTTCCCTTCTATCCAACAGCCCTCATCCCAGGGACCTCGTAGGCCACCCAAGGCTTTTGCATTTAAAATCCTCGAACAGACATTGCTTCCTGATCAGTTGCTTTGTGACTATATAAAATATGGCACCCTCCTGGAGCACTTGAAGTGTGTACTATGTAAGAACGTGTCTCATTGGTTTTATCTATCACCAGCAACTTGTATTTGTTGCCCTGGTTGCTAGACACTGAGCAATCACTCCTCATTCACCATTTCTGTGCCTCTCTTTAGAAGCTTCTGTTATACACACCCCAGTCATCTCAGGGCCCTGGTTTGCCTGTAACACCCAATTACCACCTTTTATCTCCCAGGCAGCAACAACCCAAGTGCCTGCGCTTGCCAGCAACACTGCTTGAGCAGCAGGGATAATGGCTGTCCTGGCAGCAGCAGGAAGGACACTGTCCTTGGAGGGCACACACAAAATTCATAGTATCGCATCCTTATTGGCACTCGTGGTCTAAGATCAAGGCCATTTTAACTCAGGCCTGCAGTGACCTTGGCTGCAGCAGAAGAAAGTAAGGTTGGGTTTATATGGTGTTTTTTAAACCAATTATTTTGATGAGGGTGTTATTGATCTTAGGTCTACCATGGGTATCACAAGACCCTTTTCTTCAGGGCTCTACAGTACCCGTCTATAGGGAATGAGAGAGACAGACTAAAGTATTTCTGTAACAATTCTTTTTGACTGTAGCAAAGCTTCACACATCCCTTGGTGAAATGCAGGGATGCTAAGTGGTGTCTACTGTAAGTCATTTTCAGAGAAGAGTCAACAGTTCCCAGGACACTAGTGCTCTTCAGCCCCTGTCCTACAGGACAAAGAACAGAAGGGGAGGAGATAAAGCTAAGAGGTATTACTCAGAAGCAAATTCTTAATTTCTATACTTTGAGATAGAATTTCAATACTTTGGAGATCCATTGACATCTTTCCTGGAGGTAAATCAGTTTTGCCTCAGCTGCTTCTAGCTAAAGTTGAAGGAGCTGGTTTTCTTATCTCCCTACACTTGTGTACCCTTTGCCTACACAAAGGCAGAAGTCTCTACAACTGTGTCAGCCTCACAACTCATTTTCAGCCTACCAAGATCTAGGCAGCAAAAGCAAATAAAGCCCCATGCTGCTAACCAGTTTACACTAAAGCATACTATGGTAAATGTGATGCAGCATGATGCAACATATTTAGTTGCAGTAATAGTGTCTCTTACCATTTGCTCCGCCCTTTCCCATCATTAACTTCATTTACTTCCTTTACTTTCTCAGATGACTGGAGTAATTCTGGGTTTATCTTGAAAGGCCTTGTAGCTATGAGGTCAATCATCATTGATCATCCAAATCAGGCAGCTAGGTAGAACTAGAACTAACCAGAAAGGAAGACTACGCTGAACTGATGCCACTGCATCCCGATTTCCCTTCTGAAGGCATTCATCACTCCTCTCCCTTTACTTAACAGAAGGTGTGTAGTCTGAAACGCTGCTGAATTGTGTCTGGCAGAAAATAAAGAGAAGAAAAAGCTAACATTTTGTGTTTGTGCAGGTGCTTCTGCCAGCATTTGGATTCCTACCAGCCGATCAAGTGAAAGCTTGTAGCGGGTTACAATGCTCTGTCTGGGCATTTGATGAGACCTGTAGAACCTCAGAACACAGGTTGTTAGGTGTGAATGGTATGTGCTGAATCGTAGTGCAGACTTGCACGGACATCTGGAGTGGAAAAACAGACTCTCTCAGAATTTGTTTCCCCCTTCCCTCCCCTCCTTAACAGGGATCTTCTGATGTCCCATTAATATTCTCCTCCTTGAAAAATTGCATACATAAGAAAGATTAATGGTATATATTCACTTTTCTGTAACAGTTACTTTCTCACTTTGGGGGAAAAATCCAGTCTGGAAGAATATTTTTTTTTATTTTGTGTTAAAATATGGGCAATGTTATCATTTGAACTACACCTACCTACAGTGTATGAGGACTTTCTAAAAGCATCACAGATGTAATTTTTTTCCCCCTCTCTTCAGACGTTATAAATAGAAAATAATTCTCTTGCTATTTCTAGCATAAAGCTTTTCAGAACTGAAGTCAGATGGAAAGAACCACAAGCCAGCTATGGACAAAACATACTGCAGCTAGCAACTGCCGTGGGAGACTGATAATACATGACTCTCCACTTTGGAGTCCCTCAGGTTTGTACCTGCCCTTATGTATGGGATACACTTCAGTGAAACAGAACAGTTGCAACACAATTCAACATGGAAGAAAAGAGTTGTTCTACAAAGAACCAACAAAGACTGCATAGTTGGACAGAATCAGCATCTGTTTAAGTGTTTCATACTAACAATTCAAAGTTAACACTTTGGCATTCAAATAAGTATTCATCTTTGCAAGCCAAAGTATCTTCCACAGTAAAAGATTATAGGTGTACACTTGAGGGAAGCCTAGGCTTAAGGAGGGAATTAGTAGGGCCAGGTAACAGGAGGGCAAAGTGCTCAGGTAAGAATTCATAAGATATGAAATCCCAGGAGGCCAGGCTGATTTAGATCCAGAAGCAAAAAAGAAAAGTCATAATATATTTTGTACTGTTATATTAAAGTAAACATACAGAGACCTGCATTTTTGAAGGGGCAATGAATCAAATATGTCCTAGAACAGGTACTAGACCTGTAACATGCAACTTAGTATATTATAGTGGTAGCACATGTGCTGAAAGAAACACCATATAGTACAGTAATTGTAAATAGAGAGGGCAATCTTGGGGTGAAGATTCATGTGTTTCAGGGAGAAGAAAAATTGGTACAACGTACCATAGATATTCTAGACACAAGTATAAAAAGAAAAAGGGAGAATATAAACCCCACATAGTCCAACCTCTAGTTGCAGTTAGAGGCTTCTCCAATTCACATATACTTCTAATTAAAGTCATGGTAAAGGTTGTGTAAAGCAAGGAGTACCTGTTCGGCACCACAGTGCAGACCCTCATCTGCCCAGGAACATGGAAGTAAACCATTTTCTCCTTTGAAGTTTCAGAAGGCTGTTTCTGCTTGCACTAAGAACCCAGAAGAAATGTACCATTATTGAGAATCAAGCCTCCTAGTGATAAAGATTGAATATCTAGAGATCAAGACAGTTTTAATGTCATATCTAATTATGTATAGTAATTATAAAAGAAAACAGCAGTAAGTCTCTCCCAGGATGATAGATATGCTGAACTTTTTTAGCGTGGGATGCTAAGTCTATCTTTCAGCGGTACTGTAGCTCATGGCCATCAGTGCCTACTTAAGTCACTAAATGAAGTTTGACACCACTGACCTACATCTCAATGTCAGGAAAGGATTTACAAATTAGAACCAGAGTCTAGCAGAGTTGACTAATAGAATGGAGAGATCAATGTTGATCAGAACATGATTTCAGCTGTCAAATACATACACCTAACTACAGTCAGGTAGGTTCAAGGCATATGTCAGTAAGAGTATCAGTGACAATACACATGCTGGAAGAGGCACTATACACATTAAAGCAACCGTAAACAGAGAGGGCAAGTACCATTTCAGGGTTGAAGATTCCTGTGTTTCAGACTGAAAAAGAACATTAGCGCAAGCTACAGGAGATCAAGTATTTCAAAACCATAAAAACAAGAGAGAACAATTGTTTAAGAGAATACAGGTTCTGTGAAAAATGGGATGAGACTAAGCAATTGCAAGATGTGCAGATAACTCAAGTGCAGTTAGAGACCATTCTAAAGTGACTAGACAAAGTCAATATTCTGAGGAAAAATTAAAGTCCTTCTAGGGGTGATGAAAACATATCTTGCTGAGCAGCAGGGCTATTTCCATCAACACCTAGATGTGATCCCAAAATCTTGAACTATTTAGACATCTAAGTTTCTCAAATACCACTATTCTATAAGGTCAGATATGTCCTTTCATTCAAAGGTTACATGCTGCCAGAGAATAGAACTAACCAGGAACTTTTCAATTGAAGTCATATGGTTTTGAAAATGCATGTTCATTGAGATATCCCTAGTGTAATTAAAATTTCCATCTTTATTTGGGAAATATACCCAAGGATCTCAACAATTTAGGATACAGTTTAGGATGTTTTTAGGAATAACAGGTTGTTGTTCTACAGTTCGGATACAGTAAGGTAACCATCTCTTTGTAGAGAGAAATTTTTGTAGCGCTTGTGGGTTTTCATGAGTGCTTCCTACTTAGAATATGCATTTTCCCTTTTTGTACAGATGGAGACAGACACAAACAACTGAAAGCCTAGACATGGAGTAAAAATCAGAATTGAGAACCTGTATACTCATTTGTCCTTTAAATCTTAACCAGATGCTGAGCCCATGACACCTTGGTTTTGCCAGAATGAAACTGACAAAATACAGAATTATATTTGTTCTGCTTTTATTCAGTTTTGCAATTTGTGTGCATAAGGGTAAAACCAGAAAAGTCATGCTTAAGTGGGATGCAGGAAGATTTTCTCCTTAAAAAGTAGTTTTAATAATTCAAGAGCAAAGTGTTCACCATCAAAAAGCTGTTCTTCCCGAAAGTGATGAAAGTATATTAACAAACTAGTGAAACTTCACTGGGCATGTGACAGTTATCTGTGCCTTCCCTCTATGCATCAAATAAATTGCTCCTTGAACCATATTTTCTTCAACTCTGTCATTCAACCTGTCCCATTCCCTGACCTTCAGGGGAATTCTCCACGAAGCCAAAGAAATGCAAAACCCACTCTAGCCAAAAAGAAAGTGGCTTTTAAGCACAACTGGGAAGACATGACACTAACACCTGTCTCTGGTCTTGAAATGACCAGATATTTGAATCTTCTCTGGCTGAAGAAGAAAGCCAGAGAGACTAAAAAGTCCTTTATATAGGTTAGGTTTGGACCCTCAGTGAAACCTCTGCTGCACTTTGCAGACTGAACTGCTTCTCAGCAAGTGGTGGAAACTGCAGCTGAAAGCCATTTTGGTAAGCATTGTTTCAAGGGCACAATGTCAGGTGCTTATTTCTTAAAAAAAAAAACAAACCACCTTGACAGTTGTCCCACACCTTGACAGCATGAGCTGCAGCCCTCTAGCTCAGTGCCAGAGGTGCTTTCTGTGAAGCCTGCCACAAGGGTTTGTCAGGCTTGCAGAGTGGCATACAGGAGGTGTGCTGTCCTGCTTTGTCCGCTTGCTCTGTGCTTTCAAGATTGCTTTAACAGAGTGCATACAAGGAGGCTGGTTACCATCAAGGGCTTGATATCAGGACTATGGGATTTTATCTTCAGCTTTGTCTTCCCCTCTCTGGTTTAGTTTTAAACCTAGAATAAAACAGAATTTCTCCTCCTGAAAGTACTAAGAAGCCAAGTCAGAGGGTGTTTCAGTCTGCACCCCTATGTAGTTTTAAGCATTTAATAGAAGAACTGACAATTTGCTTCCAAAAGGGGTGACGGATATCAGCTAGCTGTGACTCAGATAAGCATTAAAGAAAGTTTAACAACTACAGTGTCTGTTCAGGAACATGAGAAGGGACCACCAGCCTTGATCCTATCAAATATTAGGGACCTGTCATTTGCTGTTCCCCTCTGGGGTAGCACAACAGTTTTTCCACATAAGTCTAAGGATGCCAAACTCCAGACTACCCCCGCTGCCTGTCACTGATCCTTACATTATTGGTTAAGGACAAAAAAAAGACATAGCGTATTAACATTGTTTGTTTTCAAAACTGTATTCGTCATCTCCAAAGCCAAGAAAATTCACACCCAGACTTCGATATACTCCTTTTAAGCTTTGAGAATGCCACCAAAGGTTATGCTATCTCTAGCTTACTTTCCCTGCGAAAGAGTGGCTAGATACTGATGAAACTGAACACTTGTTTTATCTCACTGCAAGGAAAGAAGCCTTACACAGAGTTGCTGTATAGCTACGCCTAATCTACTAGAAGTTTGTTTATTCTTTGCAAAATAAGCACAAATATACACCAGGAGGCAGGTATTTTCACACTTTCACCTGGTTCTATAAGGTACACGTTTAAACAGAAAATTTGGTGACCTCCACACAGCCCTGTTGTACTATGGGCATTGCTGGTGAGTTCTTTCACAAAGCAGGAAGGACTGTTTGGCTATTTAAACTGTGACTCCACAGGCAGGCATTCGTGCAGAACTGTGGGAGAAAAATGCCAGATACTTCGTTTACAAAGTTACTTAATCATTTTGTACAGTATCTCAAGAGCAAAGATTTGATTCCTGTTCAAGTCCAGTCCAACACCCTTTCTCAAGTTTTAAGACATTACTTTGATTTGCTCATACTTCATTTTAGTGATTGCTTTCTAAGAATATATAGATTTGAAGAAAGTATTTCTTTAGCTTCAGCAGTAAGTATAGTTAACCCCATTCTGATGTGAGCTGCAAGACAAAATTCAGGGTCCTTGTTATTTCAGTTGCAAATAAAGAAAATTGGAAGCTGGCATCCCTCTCATGCAATCCCCTTTCCTGAATAAACCCTGCTGCTGAAACGCTGGAGGACCCAAACAGGGGGGTGGTTGTTGTCCTTTTGCTTAGAGCTCCCAGCCTCCAGCACTGGGCTGCCCAGGCCCATTCAGTCACATTCTTGGCTGGCAGCTCCTTCCTGGGTCTGTTTCTATGGCATTTATTTCCTCACCCCCCTCCCACCTGCGTCTCTAATTGCAACACTAAATGAAAACCTTTGTTTGGGGTTCTGAGACTTGGGCTTTTTGATGGAGCTGCCTTTTTTTCCCCTAGTGCATGGAAGGTAAACATTACACTCGCCAGCTTTAAGCAAAGGTTAAGCTTCACCTATGATAATAGCATTAATGCTTACACTTACTTGCACACAAATTATCTGAAGAAAAACCCCTTCCACCACACTGTGCCTTTGATTTCAATAATGTTGTTTCTGGATTGTTTCTGTGCATTACTCTGTCTTTATACCAGACGAATCCTTGCCATTCAGATTTTCACCATAATTAAGATCCCTAATGGAAAACTGAATGAATAAAGCACCCTGATGGCAAGACACTTAAATGCTCTGGTAATAAACACAATACAAGAAGCTATAAAATTAACCTGAGATATGAACAGAAAAACATGCTTCGGAAGACCAGGTGAATGAATACACATCTACCGAATTGAATACAGTGTGAATCCACTTTCTAACTAGCTTCAGCTATTTGAATTTTAGGAGCTCTCCTCATAGTATTTCATGCCTCAAGGAAAAATGTAGGCACCTCAGTGACGAACATGAAATTAATTAGCTTATTTTGTCTACATAACTAAAATTAAATTTATGAAACAGTAACAGAAGGAAGAGGTTTGGCTAGACTGATTAGAAGGTTCCTCCTCAGCTGTCAGCATTCTGCATTGTCACAGGCAATAAGAAAGGTTCATCCTCTCCATCATTATCCACTGTGCTCAGAGGAGCTGTGCTCCACACCACACTTTTTAAGCACACAGCAGTCTATACCCGTTCTGGCCTCAGCACTATGCAGTCTGATTACAGTTAAATGAAACAGCAAAGAGTAACCCCAAATATGCCCCAGCATCTGCCACTGCAGACCATTCAGAATGGAAATGCCTCTGCTGTCCTCATGAGAGCATTATTCCACTATATGGGTTTGTTTGTTTAACATCTTATTTTATTCTCCAGTTAGGTTTGAGGTTGAAGAACAGACTCCGGAATGTCCGGAATGACTCCCCTAGGGACAATGGCTGACCCTCACAATCTGACAACCATCTGCTGAAATTAAATTTAGGGGAAATATGCCCATACAATGCTGGCCACCAAAAAACCCACACTGAATATAAGCAATGCAAACCAAACTGAAGTGGCCGAGGAACCACTGCATCACCTTGGTTTATAGCAAGAACTTTGTTATACAACAACATCACTGCAATAAAATTCTGATTCCTAGTATGGGAAACATAAAACAAAGCAATATTATTCCCAGATTATCTTTTTCTGAAAGAAAACACTGTGCTGTTTCTCCTTTCATTTCATTTAAAATGGATGTCATTATATGCAGTCAAGTCCTGACCACTATAACTGGACCCAAAGGAATTGAGGAGGATCATTGACTGGAGTAGCAAGACAGAAGGTCATCAAACCAGCACCACATTACTCTCCCTTGACGTCTGATGGAGTCATGACAGCAGTTTGGATGCTAGTTAACATGAATATTCATCTATACGGTTTAAAAATTACACTGTGACTTTGGAATGACACTTCTCTTGTCGTACCTTGGCGACACTGTAGGGAAGATGCAATGTCAAAACACTGATTTTGGAATGAGTGTCATCTGCTTTTTTTCCTTCTTTTTTCTTTATTATCATTTATTTTGAATCAAACAATGCAGTTGGAAGAAGCCTTAAGCAACAGGCCCGGAGAGCAAAGGAGCAAATTAGCAAATTTGTGGAAGAAATCAATAGAATGCTCTTAACTCAAGGCATTTTCCCAAAGCAGCTGCAGCCTTTCTGTATGCAGCTCCAATAATGAAACCACTAGTTTCTACACGGAAAACATTTGTACCAAGAAGTTTCCCTCCTCTGGAGAAGCTCCATTTCAGTTCAGAGGTAGGTAGGAGAAAAGAGTATCTGTCTTGAGCTCCTAAGAAGTTTTAGAGACAAAACACCCTCATACAGGCCAGGTGAGCCAGCAACAATTCATCTCAGCCACTCTTGCAGACTCTGTTAGAACATTTCAGTTTGGCCTGGAATTTTTTCTTACATGCTGTGGTGGGTAGACCCTGGCTGAAGTCCAGGTGCCCACCAGAGCCACTGTGTCACTCCTCCTCCTTAACTAGACAGGGCAGAAGAGTTGTAACAAACAGCTCACCCAGAGATAAGGATAGAGAGAGGTTGTTCACCAATTACTGTCCCAGGCAAAACAGACCAGACGTAGAGAGGATTTCACCTAATTTATTACCAAGCAAACACAGAGCAGAGCAGTGAGAAAAAAACCAAATCTTAAAACACCTTCCCCCACCCCTCCCTTAGCTTCACTTCGGATCTCTCACTACTCCCCTCAGCAGCACAGGGAGATTGGGATAGGGGTTACAGTCAGTTGTTCACATGTCTCTGCCACTCCTTCCTCCTCAGGGGCAGGGCTCCTCACACCCTGCTCCTGCTTCAGTGTGGGGTCCCTCTCACAGGGACAGGTTTGTCCTCCACAAACTTCAATGTGTGTCCTTCCCATGGGCTACAGTCCTTCACAAACTGCTCGCTCCTGTGGGTCCCTCCCACGGGGTGCAGACCTTCAGGACCAGACTGCTCCAGTGTGGGTCCCCCATGGGGTCACGAGTCCTGCCAGCAAACCTGCTCTGGCATGGGCTCCTCTCTCCACAGATCCATGAGCTCGCTCCAGCATAGGCTTCCCATGGGGTCACAGCCTCCTTCAGGTGTCTCCACCTGTTCCAGCATGGGGTCCTTCATGGGCTGCAGGTAGAATCTCTACACGCCATCACCCCTCCTCCATGGGCTGCAGGAGGACAGCCTGCCTCACCATGGTCTTCACCACAGGCCACAGGGAAGTCTCTGCTCCGGAGTCTGAAGCATCTCCTCCCCCTCCTTCTTCACTGACCTTAATGTCTGTGGAGTTTGTTACATCTTCTCACTTCTCTCTCTNTGAGCTCGCTCCAGCATAGGCTTCCCATGGGGTCACAGCCTCCTTCAGGTGTCTCCACCTGTTCCAGCATGGGGTCCTTCATGGGCTGCAGGTAGAATCTCTACACGCCATCACCCCTCCTCCATGGGCTGCAGGAGGACAGCCTGCCTCACCATGGTCTTCACCACAGGCCACAGGGAAGTCTCTGCTCCGGAGTCTGAAGCATCTCCTCCCCCTCCTTCTTCACTGACCTTAATGTCTGTGGAGTTTGTTACATCTTCTCACTTCTCTCTCTGGCTGCAAAAGCTCCTGTGCTTGTTGTTTTTTTTTCCCCTCTTTTCCCCTCAGCCTTGGCCAGCGGCAGGTTCACCTTGGAGCTGGCTGGCATTGGTTCTATCAGACACAGGCAGCTTCCAGCAGCTTCTCACCGAAGCCACCCCTGTGCTCCTGCACCAAAACCCTGCCATGCAAACCCACACACGCATTCATAAATGAAAGTTAATTTGGCGCAGGCTGCCCAGTGTCTAGCAAGCCTGGATATCTAAATTTCAGTACTGTACAGAAACTGATTTCAAGAGTAGTTCAGAATATCCTCTGCAAAACCAGGCTCTCCACCGGGGACACCTGACTAGCTTGTCCTCCTGCTCCGAAGGAAAGATGAGAAGTAAAACCCACTTGTTTCAGCGTCACTGGTTCCAGCCCCCGGCAACGGAGGACGATGCAGAATTACAAGTTAAAGGCCTGATACGAAGTTTTAGTTGCGTAGGGTTATGAAGGGAAAAGCAAGGACCATCCAAAGTCCGGCAAGCTCTCTCTGGGCACAGTGCCACAGATGGGAACATGCTCTGAGGCAACAAGTGACTATTTGGTGACGTCCCATAGAAAGATTTCAAAGTTTGCTGAGTGTTTTCTACCCACTTAATTCTTTTCCATCGCCTTTTCAACCCAGCTTTCCAGCTCCCTGCCCCACGCCCCTCCCTCCCCTGC
>VWZZ01000183.1:518525-565618 GCA_013399095.1 Psophia crepitans
CAGGGGAAAAACAAACCTCCCCGTCTCTCGCCTCCGCAGGAGGGGCCCGCACGACGGCGGCTCCGCTCACCGCCCGGCCCTCCCCGTGCCCGGCCCCGGCGCCCTCCGCGCCGCCACCTCCCGCGGTCTCCAGCCCGGCCCGCCAGTAGAGAACTAGGCTGGGGCACGCAAAAGCTGTGGCCCGTACGGGGATCGAACCCGCGACCTTGGCGTTATTAGCACCACGCTCTAACCAACTGAGCTAACCGGCCCGCTGCTGAAGCTGCTTTGCTGCCGTCCGGCTGCCCCCCGTGGCACCTCCCGCAGGGTTCCGGGGTGTGCGGGGGGGTGTAAGCCGGGGCTCCGAGGAGCAGAGTCCCGCAGAGCCCCGTGTGGCAGGGGCTGTCTCTGCTACCTGGCATGAGCGGTCCAGGCTGGGACAGAAGCACAAAACCTTTTCTCGGCTAGGGCAGGGCGGCACCAGAGCAGGCTGCAGAGCAAGGTCACGCAGGCTCCATCCTTAGAGGTTTTCCAGGCACCTGAGCAACCTCCTGGCCTGACATCACAGCAGACGCTACTCTGAGAAAGAGATTCGGGTGAGACTCCTCGCATAGCCTGAGCAAAGCTCCGCACAGCCTGCAGCAGAAGTGAGGCTCAGAAGAGACCCACCAACTGGCCTCTGATGAAGCAGGGACCAGGCAGGGCTGGCTGGCACCTGCTGGAATTCACTCAGCAGTATAGCTGAATGAAACAGATCCTGGAAGCAAATACCTCCTCTGGAAGGATACAGGGACATAAGTGTTTTATCCCTGTTTTGTCTTGCATAGTCAAAGGTTTGTTTTAAAGCTGTTCATTTTCCTGGCTTAGACTGTAATAAAAATTCAAGCTTTTCAAGTGCTTGGTCTTCTTGACAGCTCATTATACAGAAGACAAGGAATACCTGTATCACAGTCTAGGCTGAGAGATAGTGACTCAGGATCACGGGGACAACAGCATACTGTTTTTTCTAGTCCAGACTTATCCCTGTGGTCAGTCCCCTTGCACACACTTCCTTCTCCTCACACGCCAACAGTTTCCCCCTGTTGCTGTTAGCCCACCTGCTACCAGCACTTCCCTCAAAGAGCCACCAAATTCTCCAAACCTCATTTTGCCCAGCTTTGTCATAAAAATCCTTCATCCCTAGGAGGCAACTGATGAAGTCATTTACATCCCACTACTCTTCAGCTGCCCCAACCTCCACACATCTCCGCCTCCCAGTCCTGCCATCCTGCTCAGCACCATTAGCCCGTGCTCACTCAGTCACCCCTCCATCTGTACAGAGGAGCATTTGCTCTTTCATCTCTGCACCCTTCTCCCACTAACTGCAACCATCATTAGCTTTCAGAACAGCATCTACAGAGTCATTACTCTCCCTGAGCACCATCACTTGATACTTCAGCTCCTGCTGTTCCTCGTTTAATTGAATCTCCTGTTTACACCATCACTTTTATCCATCTTGGACATTTCTCTTTGCCCTTATGGAAGGACAGTCATTAGTTTTATACATGAAAAAGTTATAGGGGCCCCAGCTTACAGTACATCTGCAACAGTAGTCAATTAGTAGATGAGTGGCTTTGCCATCCAAGTGCTAACCTCCACCCCAAAGTACGCACCATCTCTTTCACTCTTGAGGGTCTTGTTTCATCAGCCCAGCGAACTTTCCTGCAGGCTGTGTGGGACTCTCAAACAAGCAGATGGAGTGTGGGAGGAGGTGGGAAAGGAGGATACTCCAAACTGTCATTTCTCCTTCCCCTTTCCTATTTGATGTCCATGAAGAAGCAACCAGACAACTGCCAGGAAGCATGTATATTCTGGGATCTTGAGAACCAGCTATATTTTCTGGGAAACGTCACCCTGTGTTCGGCTAAACTCAAACATTCAACAGCCAGGCCTCATCTGAAATCTGAAGAAGACAAAGCTGAAAAGTGAAAGGACAAAAAGGAAAAATACTCCCAAACAAGCTGCAGCATGGGCCTGTGTCTGGAGTCTGGGAAGTCTCCAGACTGATAGAGCATAAGCAGTAGGTATGGGAAGAGCAGACATTTGTGTGCGTCTGGCACACAGATTTTCAGTCTGGTTTTCACTAAGTCAGCTAAATTTTATTATTTTTTTTTTTGTCAGTGGCTCCACAGAGAACAAGGGTGAGGATTAACCATCTTTCTGGCCTTTCTTCCAGAATATCACCAGAAATAGCTCAAAGCACTGATATATTCCCTCTTAATTCACAGCTGTCCACCATTATTTTGTAATCAAATCCAGTCCAATTACACAATGCTAAGATGGAAAAACTTTATGCCCCTTGTCTATTTCTTTCTACTTCCTCTTAGCTAGGCTAGGCAGACTTGTCGTCTTCCTCAAAGTTTAATCGGTCATATGCCAAATGCCAGCCCCTGTTTTTCTGACAGCCTCTTGTACACACAGAAATAGCATCCTACCTTTTCAGCAGAGTCATTTGCACTGTGCTGTACAAGCTACAGATTTTCTGTGATTAGACAGTGACAGATAGCATAACAGTCCAGGAGATCAATGCTGTTTCCAAGAAAACAAAATTTTCTAATTGAATAGTAAACTCTGGTTTCTCTCCAGTGTGCAGGATCCATACTCTCAAGCAAAGAAACAAGCAAGCCGAGAATGAGAAACAGTTACCAGGCTACGTAGTGGATATCTAACATTGCAAAATTTAGCGGTTGTACATGCAAAGTGCTTGCAAGCATTTTTCAGCACCATTGATGTTAGTGAATTGTGTTCACAAGCACTTTATTAAATAGGATTCCAGCTCTAAGGGTTTTGCTAATTCAGAGCCTCAGCTAGACATGTCAACAACTTCAGCCTCTTACAGCACATTTAGAAGATCTGCTATAATACTCCCCTCACCACCTCACCATTATACAGAGTATTTTCAAAGAGACTGAAGCATTTATATTTAAACAACCAGGGTCACAGACAGCAGGAAACCGAAAAAAGAACAAGGTCCAGGTGCTTGAGTACCATCTCAGATCTTCTCTTCAGTTGCCAGTTCCTCCCAGCCACATGTCACTCTGCATCCGCCCACTCTGCACCACTGCCCGACCTCTCCTGCTCCCCCGCCGTCCACAGCGCATTACTGGCACCGGCAGCAAACGGTTTGCTGCCCTGAACCCAGCCCCAGCTCCGTGCTTTCAGGTGTCCCCCAGCACGGTCTGTGTGGGACTGTGCCTTGAGCTGCAGTCCCAAGAGCTATGCCTCAGCACATTGTCTACAGAAAGAGCCACGTTTTCCTTAGATACAGTGCTGTTCAGGATTACAAAGGTGGTTCTACCTCCATACCCAAGCAAATGATTTCTTTCCCTTTTTATCAGCAATAAATTGTGAAATGGCAACTGCATCAGCTCCCCTTCCCCTCCCCGGCACTGTGCCTCAGCCTGTATTGCAGTGAGCCTGCTGCAGCACACCGCATGCTGCAACAGTCCCGCCGCCATGAACCCCGCCTGTGTGTGAAAGCAAGACCATCTTCCAGAAAAAAACAAGATATTCAGGCAAAAAGTGGAACAGAGCATACTCATGGGTTTCCCTCCTTCTCCGCCCCTTCCTGTGCACCCGCGCTGCAGGACACGTTAAGATCTTATTTCACATAGGCCAGTAAGGCATCCGAAAGTGCTCACTACCCAGCCCCAGATGGATCTGAACTGACAGTTTAACCTCCAAGTATGGCTTCTGGCATTCCGCAGCCGTGTGCTGTTTGGTCCTAATCTCTCATCAATTCAGAGCTGACAACTAGGGAAAAAAATTCATTAGCTGCCCAAATAAAAGGGTACAGGGAACTAATGTTATCAGCCTAAGCACTACCCAAGGATTTATTAATAAGCTTGCCATTGAAACCTCACTCATAAAAATGCTAATGCAAGTTATTTGCATATGTCTGTGCATCAAAACAGAATAAAGACCCTTAATGTTATATTTAATAAAATTATTATTACCCCAATCATAAAGTAAACATTCAGTGGTCATAAAATGTGTGTTGAAGGATAGCATGTATATGTATTGTATATTTACAGCATTTTAACAATAGCTAGTGTGAGTTTTAAATAGAATAGTCAAGAGAACTGTTCTTGTCCGGTCATTATCAGTGTTTTAAACTGGAAACCTGAGGATTCGAGAAGCACATCTAGAAACAGAACATTGCATCCAGCATAACGACCACAGTAGTTTCTGGTACAGCAGTAATGACAATGTCATGCTTTGAGCAGAACAACCAGAACTAATTTCACAGCTTCTCTGTGTTGGCCAGCAACAGGTGAAGCTGAATCAAGAGTCCCAGGAAGAAAAAACAAACAACTCTCCTTCAACCATCTAAAATGAACCACCAACTATGAAATCCAGTCTTGATGCTATTAGCATGCTTAAAAGTCAAATTTACCATAAATCTGACACAGGAGTAAGCTGCCCAAAGGACACCAAATGTTCCACACATCTCAGAAGATCTGTACATTCTCTGCAGTACACAGGGGCAGAAGACACCCAGGTTCAGTACATCCCCTTACGAGGCTATGCCCCCAAGGTACTGTAGCCATGCACATACCGTTAACTCCCGCCTCTAGCAGGCGGCACTTTGGATTGAAGCCTTGGCAGAGTATTGTTTCAGTGTCCAGGGTGTTGGTAGACAATATTATATAAATACACTTTGCTTGTTTGCCTCTCACAGCTCCTGGATCTACTTGTTCCCCTGAAAGATATTTTGAGATGCTCTGCAACTCTCCACATAAAGCTAACACCAGGCATCAGTTTACCAATTAACATGCCACATTAAGCCTCCAAATTAGCATTGCAGGGATCACCAGTATGAGTTACTATGAATATCAACTCATTATTAGGACTGAAATTGTTGGCAGCTTTTCCATTTTTAAGTAGTGCCCATTTGCTCCGTTCCTGCTATGGATGGGCAGAACGGGTTAGACTACGTAAGCTTCACATGCAATTCAGACTACGTAAGCTTTACATCCGGTTCAAGTGATACTCTTTCTGCAGGTAGAAATAGTAGTTCTATTTCCACTCTTTCTTTCAGAGTTAAAACAGGAAATTTAAGTCAGATCAAACTCTTGCCCCTTTACATTTTGAAGTAATTTACGTTTACAGTTTGAAGATGGAATTTAACTGTTGGTCTAGAGTTATTTGAAACCTCTTCTAGAATATCTTTTTATAAAGTCAGCTTCTCAATGGCTTCCTTAAAAAAAGTGTCATGGTAGGACACCAGACTACCACATGATTTCACTAAAACCTGCATGCATATGAGTATTCTTGATCCTTAAGCAAAGAGAACAAGAGATCCTTACAATTTTTACCCTTTTTTTTATGTTCTGGGGAAACTAGTCAATGAAGTTCTTTTTCTTTCAAACTTGAATATTCCAGGAAATGTGTTTCACAGGGTATTTATATTTCAATTAGAATCAGTCAAACATCATGGGATATTCTGATCAAGCAATGTGTTTTTCCCTCCCCGAAAAGAAAAATTCGGATTTATTTTTGGTGAAGTCGATGAAATTGCTTCCTTCTCCTACTTTATTTCTTCCCATCCTCCACCTCATCCCAGATGCAGAACTTACATGGAAGACCAGTACACTAGAAAAGTTACACTGCATTAGAACAAAACCTACCTTCCATTCAGTGAAGTTTTACAAATGGAATATTTTTTCCTAATATGCCAGTCATTCTGTACCTCTAATTTGCATTACACTAAGTGGTTTCATTAGAGTTTGCAATATTCCCCTGCAGAAAGACTGATTTGTGATCAGACAAGTGTCCATTAGCCTTCATCCAAAACCACTGCCATAGCAGTCATTTTTGTTAGACCTGTAAAACCTGCTATTTCTGGCTCTATTTCTTCAGTCCATGCAGACACCCTTCTTTTCTGCTCTGTTTTGTAACACACCCAGTGGTCATTAAAGCTCCATTTGAAAAGAATTTAAAAGGACTATAATTTTTATGCGATTAAATTGGACCAATTATTTCTTGAAGCCACAAGCATATAATTTCCTATAAGCACTGAAGAAAAATCAATATCCCAAGTTCATAAATTATTTATCACTCCATCAGGCTGCCATTTGTTAATGCAACAAGAGGACACCATTCTGGACCTGGACAAGAAATTCAGCTTTCATTCATATAGATAAGAATGTTGCACACCAGAAACAATAAACCCACTAACAGCTGTATGAAAATAGACAGTACTCTCAACTTCTTATGTCCATGCTTGCTGAAGACAGCTGTTTCCAAATAAAAAACACCGGCATACAGAATGCCTCTATATTACTAAAATGCTGTACATAGTTCTTGCTATAGATGATATTTGAATATTTTGGTGGGTTTCTTACTAGTTTTGGAATCGGTTCCATGTAAGACCTACAGTTACAGCTGCTGTTTATGAAGTCATGTTTCTGAATGCTAGAAGTTTACATGTGACTTTCAGTGTTTAAAAAGAATTACCGTAATATTTCTATACTTTGTGTTAGCTTTCTTAATGTCTTGTTCTAACCATGAAAGGTGTAACGGTATGTACTGTTTATCCTCAGGTTTTTGTTGTCCGGGTTTTTTGTTAAGTCTAGTATCCTCTTTCTAGGTTTTCTCAACTTCCTTCATAAACTCTACATCGTTGTCACTGCTCAGCACTCACGTGGCTCTTTTCATCTTTACATACAGCAGCTATTAATTTTTGCAACCACCATACACATTAACATCTATTTCCATTTATGCAGAGGAAGCAGCTGAAGCATTCAGAGATATTAGGAATTCAAGCAAGGCAAAATGCTGTCACTCCACAGTTCGCATCCTGATGCGGGTCTATCATATAGAATCATTAAGGTTGGAAGAGACCTCAAGGATCATCTAGTCCAACTGTCCCCCTACCACCTACTACCCACTAAACCATGTCCCTAAGTACCACATCCAACCTTTCTTTAAACACCCCCAGTGACGGTGACTCCACTACCTCCCTGGGCATTAAAAAAATTACATCCCTTCAAAGAAAAAAGCATTTGGAGCCAGTTAGAGAAGAATCATGCTGACACTCATTACCCCCAGGAGCATGGGGGTCTCATTACCAGAACAGCAGTACCTGGATGTGAAAGCACATCTGGATCAAGTTCTAGCAGGGTCAGCTCCCCTTTCTGCTCTCCTGACATAGGTAAATTGAACTACACAGTTTACTCTGTATATGCCTTAGTGATGTGACCTTGGAGTAAAAGTGCCTAATTTGAGTAGGTAAAGTTGCCATGTAGTTTCCCAAATTAAAAAAGCTTGGTCCAGTGTTATTAGGTCAGACATTTATCCATCCTGTGAAGCCTACCCCGACCAAAGTTAAAAGCAGTTTTGATCACACAGTGCTACAACTAACTGTCTCTGGCTGGTTTCAGAGTTAGAAACCATCACATCAAGAGGAGACACAATGCTTGAAGTTGCAGGATGTTATTTGAAACACTGCTCCTTGAAGCATAAAAAAAATTTTGCATTAACCTAAACACATACACGTCACTTAATCATCCCAGACTGGGAACACAAGTTGTAGAAAGATGTGATGTACTGAATTTCACATGTCTACCCATTACCCATGAAAGCTTTTTGGATCCAACCATTCAGAAGTTATACATGATCTTGGAAAGCTTTTACTTAAAAGCCCAGCCAAGTAAAAGGTGTTCTTAAGAATATGGGTAGTTCCTCCTCCTTTACTTACCGTACCATTTTTCAGTCAACTGAAGGAGGAAACTTAGTTAATTTACTAATCTAAGATCAAACATAAAATTCTTAGTGTAAGGATTTTTGCTTACTAACCAAGTATATCTATAACCACACGGTCTATGAATTCACTTCAGACAATTTGAAAACAGTCACCTGTATTTCAATAAAACTCAAAGGACTAGAGACCTGAGAGTTGTTCATTTTACATGTTAGGCAACTCCTCACTAGACAAAACAGACACACCTTAGCCCTGATCTTGATAAAGGGAGGCGAGAATCTCCATTAGACACTGTCAAACCAAACACAAGATTTCTTAAGAGGACAGAAAAAAAGAAAAAAGGATTCCAAATTTTGTTCATTACAGAAAAACTTGTTACATATAAAATTATACAAATCTGAGAAACTGAAAGTTTAAAGCTGAACCAGTTTACTAGATGTTCTTTTCCATAATATCATGATATCAAGTTTCAGAATCTTGTCAAATAGGTTAACTTTGGTGAGGACACTAATTTCTGGAAGTAGAAAAAGTTTCATCTACTTTTTAAAACTCTTCAATACATAGAAAAGGGCTTAATTACCAAAAACTCATAGCATCCTCATCTTTTCTGGGGCTAGCTCTTCACGTTGTTTGACACAGGGAGCAAGGTGGAATTTCTCAACCATGACCAAATAATTTAGAGGTACAAGATCCACCCGTGTCATCCGTGCTGCCAAAGCACCTGAGCTCCCATTGTGGAGCAATACAGCACAGCAAGACAGGAGCCTGGACCAGCTGTGGTTGGTGCAGCATTAGAGCAGCCTGTTCTCAGGGCAAGGCTCTAATAACTATCAGCATCGTCCAACCAAGAGTATCTTTTGATTTTTGTACATGGAGAAGTTTGAGGCAACTTAGCACACCCAGAGTGCAGACTGAAAGCTTCACAAAGATTTATGTACAAAGCCAGGCCCTGTTGGACAGGATCAATTCAAACAGAGGAAGGGAAAAGAGCAAAAAGCCTTTTAGGCAACACTTGGAGGAAGATGACCTTCTGGGACCCTGCTGATTACTTACATGATTTCTTGCCAAGAAACAAGTGCTGCACTGCTCTCCAAACTCAGCAGCAAGCATTATGGATCCTCGCACATTGGTAAATTTATTTCCATCTCAGGCTCAGCTGCAGTTGCTTAATATGGTGACAAACTATTTCTAAAACACAGTATTGAGACACATGCAAACCCTAAGAAGAAAGTCCATTCCAAGGTTGGGAGTTGGGTTTAATGTCATTTTAAAGGTGCAGAACTGCAAGTAGTCTGCTTTTGTTAATAATCCTCAACTTTACCACTGGCTTAGAGCTACAGAGAAGCTAAAAAACTCTTAACTAGACCTTGATGCAGCAAAGCAGGTCAACACAAGTATAAAGCAATGAATGATACACAATATAAATATATCAATCAAGTTCCAAGTAAAGAAGGCTTCTAGTGGCTTAGTCCAGGGTTGGGTGTTCGGGGTTTGTTTTTATTTCTGCCCTCCTTACCTTTCTGACTGCATTAGATTCTTGCCAGTGACAAGACTATGTTCTTGTTCCCAAAGCTTTCATCCCCCAGGGAAAGAGAGCATCGGTCACCCCAGGAGACAGAAGCTGCCACCTGCTATCCTCTTTCATCAGGCACTGTGCTGCTTAACCACTCATTTCATGCATCAAGAGCCACCATGTTTATATAAATCGCCACCTTATTTGTATATGAATCACTGCACACTGCAGGTGCATGTTCACTAAGTACAGACTCAAGGCAGAGGGTATAGTTTTGAAACACTTGGCAGCCCAAGACAGTTTGTGTGAAAGAAATTTGAAAAACACTGGAAAAAGTTTACATCTTGGTATATACAGGTTACTCTAACACTGGTATTATAAAATTAGGGCACACTAGTCACAAGGATAAAGTTCAGTGTGAACTTTGCCCTGGGACAGGAGAGTATGGAGAGGAATATCTTGCATGCACACCTCATTCCCAGGTACCAGGTTCCCAAGGGATCCTTTGCACAAGGTACTTTCCTGCTGCCACTTCTGTGCATCCTACCATCAAGCAAAGCACTGATGCTGCCCTGTAACACTCTGAATTTTACATCTATTTCTTCTGAATTCCACAGTTCTCTAGGTGTCCTGCTCACTCCACCAATGGTAATAAATAACCTATCAGAAAGAGCAGAAAGAGAAAATAAACTAGTGAAATGAAATTAAAGAGATTAAATTAATTTAGAGCAGAAGATGGGTATAAGCTGGACGCCTGCTGGTTTCTTCTTCCAGCAGAAATTAATGATATGCAGTATCAGGCAGGTATAAGAGAAAAATAACCCCCTTTTCCTCCAAACAACATAACAATAACTAGTCTCTTGCTTTATTCTGCAGCCCTGTTATTTGGAAGTATTTCTCTTTTTAAAAAGATTTAAAAGTTATTTGAGGGAGAGAGGTAATGGAAGGGATTTTAAGACTTCCCAGTACCTACCAGCATCCTGCAGGGACATGACTAAAATTTATTTTGAAAGTGTTTACCCCCCTGTTGCCTACATTTTAGCGAATTTCTGTCTGTAAAGCTAAGTTTTATTACAGAAACAAACCAAGACTGCTTATTAACAAGAATTCATTCACTGCAACTCAGTGATTTGTTATTCACATTTACATTTGTGCCAGACATCCCAGGCAGTTTCTGAAAACCTCAAATTTCTGAAAACCTCAAATCTTGTGGGTTTCAGTAGAACCCTTATAGCAGCTTTTCTAGTCTCAATTATTTGCTTGTTCAGAGCATTTCTGTTACCCAGCTGGAAATGGGAAGACAGAGAGAGAACAACAGTTAAACTGTGCCACACAGCTTGGATGACCCAAACAAACCATGTCATGAAAAGCTAGTGCGCATTAACCCTCCCCCCACGTGGTAAGGGCTTCTAGCTAAATGCACCCAAATAAAGGGCACCAAAGAAGCGACCATCAATGTTCTCCAGCCACAATAAGCAACAAACTGCTTGAAGATCCTACACAATTCAACCAACGTCTGGTGCTTATCTTAGCACTCACAAAGAACAGACACAGGCCCACTGAAAGAAACATTGCAGAATATTAGTATATCAGAATGAGAATGCCTTTAAGCAGACCTCCTATAGGGTTTGGCATACTTATATTTGTGTTAGCAAGTATTACAGCTCAGCAGAGGTCAATCTGCAGGCCAGTGTCCACTCCGTGACCATTCTAGGACTTTATGCTAGGTCTAGCATGGTCCTGCTGAGTGAGCAGTCATTAGCTTTTGAAGTGCTCTAGGTGCACTGCTGACATCTTTGGTTAGTTTCATCTTGCAGGAGTCACTTTTTTTTCCCCAAAGAGATTCTCCAACAGTAACAGTTGGGAGACACTGGCAGAAGTGCCATTGTCATCCAATCTAATACGCTAAAATAGAGTCATACAATAACCTCAGCACTCATATTTAGTCAAATCTTGTTCCCACATCACTAGACATCTCAGCATTTACATCCACAGGAAGGGAATTTGAGGCTGAAGTAACCACTCTAATGACACAGGTTTAGAAAACTGGACTCAAACTTAGGAGAAAATGAAAGATAAAATAAGAGTGTAAGGCTGCATTGCAGCAGATCCACCACCATTTTTCTGTATTATGTTGGTTAGGTAGTTTACCTTCCCCATATCTCATTCCCATCTTCAAGAACATGAGGATGAATACTGGGAGCTACTCAGATATTAAGAGTAGTCACACAGCTATAGAGGGATAACAATTAAGATATGAGAAGTGTCAAAACGTTTTGAAGTAGGTAGGTTAGCTACATCATTTCCATCTAAAGCTACAGTGGAAACACCGTGTTCCCAGAGGTACACGGACACAAAACTTGAAGTTGAGCTTGTCTCTGCTGGAATCCATCTCACTGTTTCTGGGGTTGATTTTTCTTTTAGACTCAGGTTTTGCTTAAAAGACCATCAGAAAACAAGAACACCACACACACTCTTAAGTTTATAGGAACTTACAAGATTACAAGAACAAAAACTCAAAGAAAGCATAACTTTAAGTAGTGCCTGAAGGCTCTTAAAAACACGTTATTTTTAACAAGTAGGAGCGGCAGCTTTTAGAGGCTAGTGTTATCACAGCAAGATTTGAGTTTATAAATGGAGCTAAAAAGAGGCAAGACACGATCTGACATTCACAGTGATGTACAGGAAGCAAAGGGTACAGAGAAAATAAGGATACAAAAATCAAACAGTTGAAATAGAGATCTACTAACAACAGGAGATGCTGATAAAACCACTAGCTCAGTGAAATGAGAAGTACAAGTGATTTCTCTCAGGAATCAAGTGATTGATTGATCACAGGCATTTTAACCTACTCTATTTTAGTTAGAACTAAATCAAATATATGATTTAAAGTGGGAAAGCAAGCATCTTGAAGGAAGTAATCTATATGAACATAATAGATGTGGATAATTTTATAAAGAATAAATCAAGACAGAGGTGCCAATGGGCTTGATTTAATTGCAGAGGGAGAAGAATGACCATTTCCTGGCAGAGAACTTTGATGTACTTGTGAAAAAACTTGTGTTTTTAAAATAATCATGTGCATCATGAAAAGGGCAACAGCTACACAGCAGTAACTTAACATGCACATTCCTGCCTTGATTCAGTCCACATATGCACATGCTGATAAGAGATTTAAGCAGAAAAATATTCATTTTGCATCATCATACATAGAAGGGATTATAGTTACTGACTCTGAAAACTGCCTAAAAACAAGAAAAACATGCTACTTCACAAGCAAGCATCAAAACATTAGGTTTTCATTGCTGCTTTAGCCTTTTGAATAGAAATAGGCTAAAGTATACTGAGCTGACCATCAGCTGACAAAGGTGTTATGATAGCAAAGTTTCTGAAAGCTCATAATGTTCATTAATGTTGGAATGAGCATCTAGTTTTAATATTTCACTGTAAAGAGAAATCCAGCTAAACTGTTGTTTTCCCCCTACCGAAACAAGATGACATTGGTTGGAGGTGGTTCATACCGCTTAGCTGTACACTTGTCCATCAACTTTCAGCACTTAAAACTGACCACATCAACAGCAAGAGATGCTCATCTCTTCCTGGATGGATTTGTTCTGGTGGTTCATTGCTGGATATTTTCCCTGTGTGGCAGCTATAAGCCAGAGCCTCTTGTTTAGGGTGATATGTGAAGTGGGAATCATGAAATAAAGCACATCCATAGCAGGTCTCCCTCAAAAGCACCAGGATCAAGACCTTGAGAAGTCTTTCTGGTTACAAATCAAAACAGATTTTGTCTGAAGTAACCAATGATCATGTCCCTCTCTGCACATGTGCCTCTTAGTCACATCTGTGGTAAAAACCCTGACAATCACCAGCTTTCTTACTCCGTTCTGATCCTGCTCTGTTTTTACCTACATTTTCAGCATCATAACTCTTAAACTTCTTTTTCTATAAAATTTTCAATTCATGGTAGTCCCTCAGGTGGCAGTAAAGTTATTAATTTTGAGAGGACTGGCTGAGCAGTTCACCTTAACTAAAAGCTGTGATTGTTTCCAACCCCCCCACTGATGAACCAAGGTAATACCGGGTTTGACACTCCTGTAGGCTCCACCAGGAGCCACCTCTCCATATTGTCACCTTACTGTGATTCCTTATTAGAATCGTGGCAGCTAGCAAGCCCATCTCCACTAGGGATGGATACATGGCTTTAATGGTGAAATGATTGTTTTCCATCAGCTCTTTTTTTTCCTGAAAGAGTATATAGGTTGGGTCTCTGCAAACACTTGGCAGAGTACAGGGGACCAGAGGAGGGGATGCTTTCTGAATGTTCTCACTACAGTCATAGTTAATAAAGCTTCTGTCAGACCTGTTCTAGATGCAGTATTAAACATATGGAATACCCAGGTTTTGACATTCAATAAAGCATTCCTATCCTGAAATTCCAGTAGATCCTGGCCACAATATTCTGTACCCACAGTTTCCCAAATCATCTCTTAGAAAAGTGATCATAATAAACACATGGGCACTTCAAGGACAGTCATAGGCAACCCACCCATCTAGTGGATTGAAAAAGAATGCCAATTGAACTAAAAATTTAAGGTAAAACTAAATATGGCTCAAAAAACTTTCCTCATAACTGCATCAAGGACTTGTCATCATTCTGAATTATAATAATCAGAAGGACAAGTTTTAAAGAGAAAATGGCAAAATTTCAGAAAAATAAAAATACGTGTCTATGTGAGAGCACATTAAGAAGTATCATAACACATCTACAGGAAAGGTATCTAGTGGGTGGAAGTATGTCTGCTTTTAAAGAAGTCTGATAAATGTATACTAATTCTACAGATTCTCCAACCAGAGCCAGGGCTAACCTGCAGAGATGAGGCATGCATTCCTAAAATGGACTGTGTGAGTGTAACAGCAACAGCAGGAGAACTGCTCATACCTCCTGTCATCAGCATCAAGCATGGCAAACACAAGGAAAGGGGACACAGGGTACAAGGAGGAACCTAAGCATCTTCCGTGCCTGATAGAACTGTCCCAGCAAAACATATTCATCCTAGATGAACAAAGACCCAAACATTCTGATTTTAGCATTCCAAGCCCATCTGAGCTTCTAAGCCAAACATTAAGTGACAGAACAGCCTTTATAAAAAAAGTACACCATGAAGTCACTGCTGAGGGAAATTACACCGCACCAGTCAGGATATTAAATGAACTGCTAAATCAGTATTATGACCACCAGCAATAGAAATAACACATATATCCAACAAATGCAAACCACAAAGTTGGCTAGATGGACAGCTAGGAATAAATTAACAACAGGATTGCATGCATCTGCAAAGACATCTTCTCCCTCCATCCCCTCAACTTTTATAGCCAACCACTTTTCCAGTCCACTAAGTCAACTTGCACCCAATTACCAGAGACTGCTTGAGTGACTGCAGGATGGCAAAGATTATCGCCAACACCACAGCTTCACTTTTGTGACTCAGCCCATCTTTTTCACAGTATCTCCAGTGCTGCACACTGGAAGGTGCAGCAACGGTTATTATGAATTCATTTCTCAAAGGAAAATCAGATCCCACTGCTGCCAGAACCCTGGAAGAACACCTCCAGTCAGTTGTTTTAACGAAACTGATTTTCTTCAAGGTTTATTATTCTAGAGGACTTCAGATTTTGTCTGATTATGTGAAAAAGTTCAATCAATGCAATGAAAAAAGAAAGCAAGCATAGTTTAATGGAAACTGAAGAGAGAAAGGAGGTCACAGTTATACACCTGATTCCTAAATTAAATTTAGCAGCTTTGAAAGTTCCTCAATACACAGCCCTGCAGAAGGAAGTCCTTCATCTATAAAAGATGCAGAGCATATATATTAGGAGCACAACCTCAGCTGTATGAATAAGTCATAAATAATGTAACTCATTGAATTCCTCCGCCAGAATGAAGCAGGAACAGCTCATGATTTTCAGATAAATTTTGTTATTCAGAAGTTATCTATGAAATCATCTCCATGAATTACTATTTACTTCTACCTTCTGCCTGAACAGATAGTTGCTTTTATTCAGTGCTGAAAATTCCAGCTGTTTTGATTGGCATGTAGCTCACACAGCACATCTCCCTCGAGCACATGCACTCATTGGGAACTCACACAATTATACATTTTAATCTCAAACCTGACGCAGTGATTTGTTTTCTGTGAACCTGGTAGAATAACTCACAAGCAGTCAGCATTCATATCATTGGTGCAAGCTGTGCTGACAGAGACCTGTGCCTTAGGCAGGTGATTACCTCTCAATAGTCACACCCTACCTGCATCAGCGCTTCTTCCTTTAAGAGCCACCAGCAGCAGATGACAACACATGCTATAGAGGACCCAAGTATTTTTAAACTCACACAATAATTACAAAACTGGAAACACTCATGAGCTCTGTGCCATATTTACCCCAGACCTTCAATACAGATAGACTGTTCACCTATAAAACTCTCCTGCCCTTGTGTGAAGGAGGTATACTTGATCAAAGACTAGATTAGCTGTGCAGAGGGTGGGACAGCCCAGAGGATGTTGCACATGACTGCTTCCAGCACAGCAGTGTGACAGATTCTTGTATACTCTTCAAAAAAGCATGTCTTGTTTTCATGTTTTGAGCATTTTTTTTAGTTCTCCACCAATTTTAGTCAGATACTTAGTTTGCTCATTTACACAAAAAGCACTTGTCAAACATATGGTCTGAACTTCTTAAAGCTTTTTCTCCAGATGTGGTGTCTTCGATCCACTGTTAGCAGTCTCCAAAGGAAGCCTTTGAAATTGGCCTTCTCATTCAGGATGCTATTTTGGAAAAGCCCTTGATTTCTGTCTTAGGAACTTGAGAAGTGGTAGGTGTTTGGTTTCTGTTTGTGGGTTGTTGGGGTTTTTTTTATCCCTCTCATTTAGAAAAAAGAATTCCCTTTATGACAAACTTTGTTAGACTCTTCAGGAAGCAAGGAGATCTGCTGAGCTGAAATACAGTTTTCAGGATAACCTGTGTTCAAATCAGTCCCTCTTGCAATACAAATCCCACAAAGCTATCCCTAGAACAGTCAAAAAATGAGGAAAACACATTAAAAAACCAAGCCATTTCAAATGAATGTATTTTATGGGGAAAAATAGAACTGACAGTATTAAAATATTTGGTTTTTACATAAAAAATGTTGCACCTTTCACAGTTTTCTTCCACAAAGAGGTACACACACAAAAATTAACAGAATACATAATTAATAAAAACATCACTTGATTTCAACTCCAACAGAAATGTATTTATGGTCTCAGCTAAGTTTGGAGTGGACGGTTATTTGATATGTTTCAAAACTCAACTTGGCTTTCCAACAAAAACAAACCCCAAAAGCTTGGATCCAACAGTTAATTTAGATGACAACTCTGCTAAAAGCATCAGTAGGCTTATATTTTGTTATCTACCTAACAGCCAAGGTCCAAGAAAAACACACACAAAAACTACAAGCTTCTTTCCAAGTTCGCCTATAGCCCAGTGTTTAGTTGTAGACAACATGCACTTTGCATTTCCCTTCCAAATAGGCTTCCACAATAAAACCTGAACATCAGGCTCATCCCCATTAAATTGTCACAGCAATTTGGGGATGAATGTGAAGTGGTTAAGTGATCAAAGACCAGCTTTTAAAGGTCAAATGCCTGTTGTAGAAATAATACACTCGTCAGCAGCCTCAGCTGATGCAAGAGCTTGCACTAGCACAGAAATTTGAATACAACCCATCAGTGCTAGAACAAGACTCTGAAGAACAGTACTAAGGTACATTAATGAGGCAATGTGGAATAAATATTTTTAAAATATGAAGTTGCACTTCTGTCAAAGCAGTTCACAGGCACTCAAGCAAAACTATCGCATCATTCTTAGCATGCAAAGGTTCTCTGCACTGCTAAGGAACATACCCAGCACTATTCCCAATGTGCGATGCCTAATGGAAGAACAATGGTCAAAGAGATCCTCTTCGATGCAAAGAATATTTGAATGGTACAGAAAAGTAGGGTTCACAGTAATAGCATATGTTGCTGGAATCTTTCAACTACAGGTATCTAAACACTTTTCAAAGAGCGATTGTTTCAAGTAACTTGTTACCCAGTTTCACACAAAAAAAAACACACCACACTAACTCAGAGGAGTTAGGTTACTCAAGAATATTCAAGGTCAGGTATCAACAGCTCAACAACAGCCCTGTAAATAGACCCTCGCTCTCCTGATTTCCAATTCCACCAGCTTCTCCAGCAGAATACTGTGGGAGACCGTGTCAAAGGCTTTGCTGAAGTCTGGGTAGACTACATCAACAGCCTTTCCCTCATCCACCAGGCAGGTCACCTGGTCATAGAAGGAGATGAGGTTGGTCAGGCAGGACTTGCCTTTCATGAACCCATGCAGGCTGGGCCTGATCCCCTGGTTGTCACAGACATGGCATGTTATTGCCCTCAAGATGACTTGCTCCATGATACATATACATGCTCCATGTTACGTATACTCCAGTGAACACATCCACACAACAGCAAGAGGATGACAAAGCAGCATTCACATGAAGCAAGACCTCACTGAGGTGAGCGATGCTGATATCTCATCTTTTCTAAAAGGCTAGGCTACATATTTAAAATATTTGGAAGTGTAAATACTGCCTATGCTTTTTATGACACAATAAAAAGTGGTTTAATACAGCAATAAAAACTCAAATATGCCTTGACAAAGTTATTTTAAACACAGTTCTAAAGCCCATAGCTACTAAGTTTTATACAGATATAATTTCAGAAAGGCCTTGACACAATACCATTTGAAATTAAAGTAAAATATTCTGCATATCAAGACTTACTAAATAAATCTCAAGGTTTTTATGGCACTAATGAATGACTATGAGCACATTGGGACTGCTGAGTAATTTGCATTAAAGCTATATATTGCAGATGCAAAACCAGAAAGTGGCATGCGCTTTAGTACCAAAAAAGGTGTTTAGGACTATCTGGAATAACAGGGCTACAAATGGGGAATTCTTGTGGTTCAAGCAAGAATATTTACAAGTGACCTAGGGCACAAGTGAGATTAAACCATTCAAAGAATTAGGAGCAGCACGTACCACGTTCTACCTGTCAAAACTTCACATAGCCAAAACAAAAAAAATAGAGTAAATTAAGCATGTTTGCAACAGTCAGTGTTTTGTAACAAATAACCCTTGGCAAGGGATGCGAATCACCTCATACCCACCATGAACTTTCCAACCTTAGTGACACTATGATTCTATGAAGAGGAGGATTATACCTGCGCTATTCTCCCAGCCATTGGGGTGGGAGTTGCAGCAGGCAGGGGTCCACAGCCAACCCAACCCCAGTTCATGGCATTAATTCCCCCACAAGCAGCAAGGGGCCCCAACTATCCCCCACAGACATCAGGTCAAGCCCCAAGGTGGGGGCAGGGGGCTGCCAGCACACATGCTGTAGTAGTAGCCATGCGATCACAGCCAGAGCACACCCACACCTTGCCCAAGCAGGCCAGGGATGGGCAAGCATCTGTACAAGATCTGCCTCCAGAGAGGCCAGCGGTGGTGGTGGCAGCAATGCTGGCTTTTAAAAAAAGAATTGAGCTCAATGTTAACATCAGGATTTTCCCAGATCAGAAGCTGGATTAGCAAACATTTTACCCCCCCATAAATTAAGCTAAGCTTGAATTTCAACTGAAATGAAGCAGACAGCTCTCACAAGCAGGTGAATTGACAAGTCTAACAGGACAGTGGTCTCTGGCTACAGGGATTAATCTTTTTATCTGGCACCAACAGCCCCAAAGCTACACCACCCACACCACCCTCCCCACAGAGGTCCCTTCACTGCCTTAGAGCAGCTGCTGCCACTGCAGCATGGGGCTCAGGGGGCAGCAAAAAAGCAATTTTTTGAGCCATCACAATCAATTCCAGGACTGTTAAACCTACAGGGTAATGAGCCACAGATAATGTTTACTTTAAACATATACATTGTGAAGAATAGAACAGCATAGTTCTGGCTTTCATGAAGTAGTTCAACTTGACTTTGAAAATCACAGTGAACAGAGGTTAAAACACAAGAAAGGCAAGTTTTACAGTTTACACCACTTTACAAGATTTGCAATTTTATTTGCCTATAATTTTTAATATATTTTCTACATTAAAAGCAAGAAAAGGTGCTTATCTCATTCTAATTGGAATTACTTTGGTGTTTTGGCAGAGAAGCCTGGTACCAACTGTTCCTACACTCGCCTGGCATCAAGTACTTTTCCCCTACCGAGATTAGTCAGCACAGTTCCAGGGAATCAAGGCAGTATTAGAGCAAGATAAAAACTAAAATACACAACATCCCCAAATCCTGCAAGTAATTGGCAGAAACAAGCCTCAGTCTTCTGATTTAGACACTGTGGAGCCCCTTTCTTGTTAATTAAAAAAGGTTAGGTGAATGATTTAGATGAGCAATTCAGAAGAATTATGAACCTTCCTAAACCTTTGTTCAAAATAAGAGCTGAATTTTCTGGAGACTCATAAAAAGCTAACTTCAGTCACACATAGCCTCATGCATGCATACATACACACATGCACACCCTGAGTTCTCCACTTTCTCCTACCCTTCCCACATTTAACAAGCAGTAAAAATGTCAGAATAATCTTGAAGAATAATGCCTGCATCAATAGAAAATCTTCCACTCCACTCTGCCTTTGGTAACATCAAGTTCATTGTTCAGGGTGGGAATTCTGGAAACAGTTTACCTCTTTTTTGAGAAATGATAGCTATAAGAGTGATGAAAGCAATAAGGAATAAAATTTTCTTGTTGTCAACCAGAAAAAAACCACTTTGATGAATTCCATTTTGTGCTTGACTTTTTAAAATGTCATTCAGTATGCACAAAAACTTAGAAGCTTTTTTATAAACTCCAGTGCTTTTTGGCACTCCATATAAGCACCTCTAACCACGTGATTTTTTTAGTGCTTTAAACGTGAAAGAATATCTATTTCGATAACACTGCTCAAAAATGAGTTTATTTGCTTTTCCTCAGCATTAATAACTGCCCAAAGGAGCACGAGAGGACCTGAACTCCTGCCCCTACTGTGACTTGTGTGCCAACTCCAGCCTGGTAGTTGCACAAACCATTTACGTGGCTCTAGGACCAAGGTGGCAGACCCTGCCAACACAAGCACCGTGCCAGTGCTGTGAGGCTACACCTGCCAGCTGATCCTCATGGTGTGCGCAGGGGAATGTGGTTCTGCCCAGATATATACCCACATAAAGAGGACTGCAGCAAAATCCCAGCCCAACATACACTAAGAGCTTATCTACCCATGGCATGCTCAGGAAAGTCAAGGCAAATCACCTGAAGGTACAAAGTTAAAGCCAGAAACTTAAAGTATTGCTAGATCAAAGTTACTTCTAAGAGGGAATACTGAGAAGATATTTTAAACACATTCTAAGGCAAGATCCTGACTTCAGAAATCGATTGATTTACCTTCTCAGAGCACCTGTGTGGATAACAGGAAGGCAGAAGAGAAAAAGCAGTAAAAGCAGTGAATGCCAGCCTTTCAGAAAGTACCAGTCTTATGTATTCATCATCCAAAGAAATGTAATTACTCACATTTAAATTCCATTAAAAACCATACTACAAAGGTATCAGAACCCTTCTTTACAGTTCAGGAGACAAGGAGACTGGGTGGTTTTTGTCTTGAGGCAGCACAAGTTCATTCCCAACACCAAAGCCTAGAAGAATTCAGTTTGAGAACTAATTGTACATCAGAAACCCTCAGGCCACTCCAGAATGCCCTCAGTTCTAGCACCTCTGTTGTTACTGTGCTGAGCCTACATTTCTCTTAAAATCAGGATTCTAAAACTATAATCCCATTGCAATTTACTACTAGTAACTCTAGAACATCTCACCTCAGAACATCAGCAACCATATTTTCAATGTGGGACAGCAGCCATATGAATTAGTGACCTACCAACTTTTACAAGGCAAGTCCCATTTAGTTTTTAAAACAAAAGTCACAATCAACACATTTCATTAAAAGAAGTACAAAGTGTGAAAAGTTATCAGGTATTATAAACCAATTACCTGGTACCTTGGGCATGGAGAAAACTTTATGCAGCTCAGTTCTGTCATGTCTCCCTAGAAAACACTCCTGAACTCACTTCCCAGCTGCTTCCTTTTATTCTTTTATCTCTTGATGCTCAGCTTTCTCACCCATACCTGCAGCAAATTAAGTCTAGAGAAATCCTTGCAGCACAGAAAGATCAGTGTCATTTAACCTTTTGCATTTCTGCATTATTTAACCATTTCTGAGCCAAGATCTAACCCTTAGGAAGTCCTTCTAAGCCTTCTAGATTCTATTCCTCACAGCAAAAGCATCTTGCACATGTCAGAATTTAAGCTCCAGGTTCCAGCTCTCTTGAGGATTTATAGCTTTAAAATGAGATTATCTGAGTTTTGTTCAAAGCATGCTTAAATTCATTTCAAGGCACAAACCATTAGAAGAAAAAACTTCAAATCGCATAGTACAAAGGCTGGCTTCTGCACATTTTGTGTGTGATTCAATTTTGCTTGACTAACTTGAAATTCATGCACCCTATTGTGTAGAACGGGACAGTAAGTATTCAATAAGACACTGAAGCTGTGCATAAATTTAAGTTTATGCATCAGTTGCATTTCCTTACTGAACTGGTCTCCTCTTTTTAAGGTCATAAGTATTTCAGAGATATAAAAAAAGACTTTAAAGAATTCTCCCATTCCCAAATAAAGCATGAGGTCAAGAACACGGAAAAAGTGCAGAAATAATCCTGGCTTGACATTTTGGCCACAGGTCTATTTAACTTTTTAAAGAATTTATTTAATAAGTTTCAAAGTGTTTTGCATTTTATCTTTTACATGCATGAAGGTATAGCAATTAATCTGTTTATAATTGCACATATGGAAAATATAACTTCTAATTAATGAATCAATCTAAAGAGCATTTTAACTACTGCTTTTATAACATAAGGCTTACATTTTCCTCCCTCCCAAAAGACTATGCCTTTTTCACTTGCTCATCTGCAGGAACTTACAGGTGTTAAATTAGTCACAGTAAGACTTACCTTTTGTTCCCTGAATGCTATCAAAACATATTGACAATTACAGAGAAAAAACTAATTAAAAATTTGAATATAAGTACTAGAAAGTTCAGACAAAAGATTTTTCCTTAGTTCATAACAAGATTTGGCTGCATGTGTAATTACACATAAATCAGGCTATAACTTTGCTTCTTTGATAAGAAAATAAACCTCTCCCCCTGCAATTTAGCTATACATTTATAAATAACCAGAGCTCCTATTACAGTCAATATTTTGTGGATATGATGTTAAAGTGATAAGATATGCACAAAAAGACCAAAAAGTTTCAGTGATTTGTACTCTTGGGGCAGCTTGCCAGGTTCTCCATCTAATTCCATCCTATAAATAGAGGTATTCTAATGTAAAAAAGTTTCCCAAGTATCTACTCTGGTTTAAGGACAAGTTCCTTCAATGTCAGCTTTCCACAAATATAAATGATTGAGTTTAGCTCATAAATGCCATCTGAAAGCAAATTTGAAGATTGCTGCCTGCGATATTCATACCAAAATAGCAGGTTCTGTGTTAAAGGCCACTGCCTGACATAGAGAAAGAACCTCCCCTTCCCCCGTTTCTCACCAAAGCCTTGGCATACAAGTATTTAAATTAACTAGGCAAGAATCTAATTACACTCCTTCTGGAAAGGATGATGCACATAGGGTTTGGAGATTTTTTATTTTTATTTCATGTGACAGTAACCAAAACTTAAAGCTATCCGTGCATCTCAAAACCCACTACAGTACAACTTCCTCCCAAATAAGCTGATAGTGACCATAGTAGAAATTCTGTTAAAGGGAATCCAAGCAGACAAGAAAAGCAAGCCAAAGGAGAGACATTAGGACATATGCCAGCATGATAAGCAAGGGTCTTCATGTCAGTACATCTGGGAACCTGATAGTTCCCACTCCCTCCCACACACTGTGTAACCCAGGTCATCACAGGGTATGGGGCAGAAGCATTTAACAACACATTTTCAGCCTTGAAAAAAGTTAAACTGTCACTGCCATTAGTTTTCCACAGCAGTTTCCTTAAGGCAGATTTGATTAAGCATCACTAGAGAGTGCTCACGACTTCCATTTCCGTGACTAGTTTGACCAGTTCAGACAGTGCTTTGTGCACTGGCATAGATTTAATATCGGCTCCAGGACAGTACCTCCCCTCCAACATGAAGCTGGCATGAAAGAAAGGAAGTTTTATAGTAGTACTGTGGCCATAATGGGGTAAAAGTTGAGAGATAAGACTGGTGAAGGGTGGTAACAGCTTTTAGGTAATCATTCAGTATAACTGAGGGGAAAAAATTAAATAAGTCCTCTTAAATATCGAAGATTTTAAGAGCCAAAGTAGAAGCAAATATTGCCAAGACAGCACAGATGAAGCACATTACACTCTAGAAAGCTCATGCATAGAAGCCCTGACCATCACACTGTCCTGATCTGGGAACAGTACAGAAGATTAACAGGTGCCACCCATGAGGTTCTGCCTTGAAACTCATTTTTCTCAGAACTTGCACTTCTGTCTCCAGCTTTGCTAAACTCTTATCCCAACCATACAACCTGCTTGCGCCAGATGAAAACACACCAAAGTAAATATAGAGCACAGCAACATATTTCCACAGAAACAGCAAATACTCCTCTCATGCATTCTACACATACACTTTCCAGAATGTACCATTTCATTTCATTGCCCTCTAGGAGAAAATAGGCAGGCACGATGCCGTCAGACAAACCTACAGAATACAAGCACCCAACTGTTAGCATAATGTCTCAAAAACTCTACCTCTGCTCTCTATCTTCAAGGAAGACCTAGAAAATTCAAGTGAAGGAAATAAGATTAGTAATTATTAGATACTACATCTCAATAGTAAAAATAATCAAGAATTTAGAGACTTAATTTTGTAGCACCCTGTAATTTCCCTCTTTCCACCCCAAGGGAACCTCTCCACGAAAGGAGGAAAACGGCCACCCCTGCACAGATAAGTAGGCCTCTTAAGAGTATGAGATCACAAACTTTCCAAGTGACATGTGCAACAGGTAAGTATAAAAAAAAATCCCTATACTTGTTTATCTTCTACTAGTCTGCAAGTGATTTAAAAGCTTTCTCCTGATAAGGAAAAATGCATCTCAGAAGCTGAATGTCAAGGAAACTGCTCAGCTCCTCTCTGTAGATTAAAAAAAAAAGAGAGACGAAAACAAGTTGTGTGAAAGCCTTAAGTCTTGAACAAAAAGAAAATTCAAGAAAAGTGCTGTCTGTTTCTGACCATTTTGAGTTAAAAAGGAGAATAAGCTCAGTAAGTTGTTCAGTTCTAATCATATAATCAGCTAAATCCATACCTAGAAATAGCTATGGCTTGGGTAGAGTTTTTCTCTCCCTAAACTCTTACTCCTATAGCCCTGCTCTGCAAGGTGGGCATATGATCGAATAGATAGGTCATGTTTACTTTGAGGGCACAGACCCAAACTCAGAAAAACTATTTTAGGAGTCCCAGTTCCATGGAGAACTCAGACTTCTGACTAAGCCCACCTGTGCCAAAAGTCAACTCAGCAGAAAATCCAAGTGACTAGAACCAGTACAAGAGCACAAAATGACCTAACCTAACAAGGACTGGCTGCACGTACAACAGTCATTATACAACCAATCACAAGACATGCTTTAAGTGCGTCGCATACATATTAACCGCTCCATAGTCTCAGGCACCCTCTTTTAGCAGTGTGCCCATTACCGCCACACAGATACACCTCTTTTCCACAAGGCACTCCTGCCCCCGCCAGTACAGAGGCAGGGTCACACAGAGCTACTTCCTCCCAGACAAAAAACTGTTCATTCACTGCTCCCTTCCCTGAAGCAAGGTAACAGAAACCTCACCAGGCTGAAGGAGATGGAGCAATACCAGCACCACAAGCTCACACAGCTCAGCTGAGGTGACAAACACCATCCATACAATGACATCTTTTCCAAACCAAACCCAAAAAGTATTTGTAATAACACGTAGGTGTGCACACACAGTAATATTTGTTCTGTTACGGAGACATGTGAAAAGTCTGATCAGTATCTGAATATTTGCCTCTCTTAACCTTTCAGTTCACATTAAGTCTCATTCTGAAGGACTTTTAGCACCTGATAGTCATAGCAGCCCTCACCAAGTAACACTAGGGCACTCAGAAGCATGAAACACCTTTCAAATACATTTGAGAGGCAATGATAGAAGTTGTATTTGTAACTATACATGGAAATATTTAAATAGGTGCAGCACACTGCTTCAAAAAGTACAGTTATATCAGTAAAAGCAATAAAGCTCAGCACTTTTACCTTCCTTTGGTTGCATCAGAAATAAATGCTTGAGGTTGGCTGAAGCTCCTGTTAATGGATTTTGAATGAAGTGCACTTTCTCCACCTCCTGTTTTAGAAGCATCTCATCCTACTTCGATGTACATCTTGTGCCTCCAATTAGCTGGAAGTTGCTCTCCTGTGTACCAGTTAACTCATAATCAGATGGGAAGTTATCTTAACCTTGGCAAGGCTCCCCCACAAGCTGGATCAGAAGTATTACCATTCAAACACCACTTCCAAATGAAGTCACACACTTAGCAGAGCACAGGGTACACCAGTCAACCCCTGACATCTCACCCAGCGGTGGTGGTTTTGCAGCAGCGCTTCATGGCACTTGGTGAACATCCATTGTTTGCTCCAAGGACAGCAGGGATATACCTGCGGCTCTTCACTTCAGTGCCTCAAGCAGGTGTAGAGGTTGGTTCTTGAGGTCAGCAACCAGATGTTTTGCTAAAGGCAAATGAATACATAAGAAAGCAATAGGAGAGCCCAGCTGTTCTCACCAAAGGAGATAATCTGTGAGGAAGAACAGCATGCTTTTCCTCAGTACTCTCACAGCTCACTGGCTGTATGCCCCCCCAGCATTGCATCACACCACAGGCTCATACTCGGGAAGGTATCCTTCATGTTGCTTGGAGGACTTGCAGGAGTCTCCATACATGTCAGGGTATATCAAGAGCAGATTGGACCACTAAAAAGATCCCATAGCAAGAAGTGGAGGGCCTCACTAACCAAAGTCCAACTCCACAGCATTCAAGAAGAGAAAGTCCAGCCGTAGCCAAATCCAACCAAGAGTCTATATCATAAGACAATCTCCTAACAATAAGGGAGGCCTGACATCAAGCAGGAAACCAGTCCACAGGCCAACTTTAGGATACAATCGAGCCCAGTAACTGCCAGACTAGTCTATGGTGAAGAACAAGATCAAGGCAGGAAGTCAGTCTAGAGACTGAGGTCCAAATCAAGAAACTCCACAGGCATGAACTAAGTTGAAGAGCAGCATTCCTCCAACAAAGATCAAACCAAAAAGAAAGGCTCAGAGCTGGGTTTAAAATAGAGCTCTTGGGTTTAAAATAGAGCTCTTGGGCTCATGGGTGTGGGTGGAGGCCCCAGGTGAGTCTGTTAGGGTCATTAAGGCATATTAGCACCCTCAAAGCCTAACAAGGTGTACTTGAGAGCAACAGCAAATTGCAGTTCCTTCTACAGGGCATATTAACACAGAGTGAGGAGTGATTGTAGTGTTGTGATGGTTTTCTATTCTCTCTGCTAGCTGGTTGATTGTCTTCCTCAGTATCCCCAACTCCAGCAAAGACTTGTCTAATTAACCCCCTGTGTATAAGGTGTGAGATGATGTAACCAAGAAACCACTTTATTTCTTTGTGCTCATACATTCTTTTGGAAACTTTATAATTCTGTTCCTCAGAGTCTGGGAGACTTTGGAAAACTAAGTACAACAACTACAGGCTGGGTGAAGAGTGGATTGAGATCAGCCCTGGGGAGAAGGACTTGAGGGTGTTGGTTGACAAAAAACTCAACATGAGCCAGCAGCATGTGCTAGCAGCCCAGAAAGCCAACCGTGTCCTGGGCTGCATCAGAAATAGTGTGACCAGCAGGTCGAGGGAGGTGATTCTGCCCCTCTGCTCTGATCTTGTGAGACCCCACCTGCAGTACTGCATCCAGCTCTGGGGCCCCCAGCACAGGAAAGACATGGAGTTGCGGGAGCAAGTCCAGAGGAGGGCCACAAAGTTGATCAGAGGACTGGAGCACCTCTCCTATGAGGACAGGCTGAGGGAGTTGGTCTTGTTCAGCCTGGAGAAGAGAAGGCTCCAGGGAGACCTAATTGCAGCCTTCCAGTACCTAAATGGCCCTACAGAAAAGCTGGAGAGGAGCTGTTTACAAGAGCAGGGAGTGATAGGACAAGGAGAGATTTAGATTAGATGTTAGGAAGAAATTCTTTACTGTGAGGGTGGTGAGGCAATGGAACAGGTTACCCAGAGAAACTGTGGAGGTCCCATCCCTGGAAGTGTTTAAGGCCAGATTGGATGGGGCTTTGGGCAACCTGATCTAGTGTAGGGTGTCCCTGTCCATGGCAGGGGGGTTGGAATGAGATGATCTTTGAGGTGCCTTCCAACCCAAACCATTCTATGATTCTATAACCCCCAGCAATGCACACATTATACTGAATGGATAGTTCACAGTAGCCCCTGTAGTGTTTATTTTCCATTCATTTCACCCTACAAGGAGTTTAGATATTGACTTTCCATTCAGATATGAGATCCAAGACAAGAAATTTGCCCTGGTCTCTCAAAATAGCAACAGAGCCACTTGTGCATCCTCTTGTATTATGACTTCTTCCTTTGAACTTCCTAAGCACTGAATCACCACTCTCAGTGCTTTGAGTCAGGCCCCTAAGCCAGGTGGCGCTTCTCTTGACCCTTCTCCTGGAGGTTTAGACTTTGGATGCTACTCCATCTCATTCCCTGTGCGCTGTGATCTGAAAACAATGAGACACATAACCCTACTACCTTTGAGCGGTAGTAAGGAAGGAGAAAGATGGAGAAACAGAAAATAAGGACCTGATGTCAAAGGTGGAGGAGGGGTTGGGATGGGGGGTTAACATGGAAACTTGGAAAACTGATGTTCTGAACTATTGCAGAAATTGTTCTGTCTATATGAAAATTTTATAAGCAAAAAGGATAATAAATCAGCTATAGAATACAGAAAACCTGTGTCTACTCTTGAAAGAATTGATGTTCCTTGAGGTAACTTTTTCCCAGCAAATGCTAAGGTATTTTGCTTCAAGCTTAACAAAGAAAATACTGTCAATTCTATGGAAAAAAAAAAAAAAAATGTGCAGGAAAGAAATAAAAAGCAATACAGGTGTTTCAAATATAAATACTACTGAAGAATTTCTGGAATAGAATGTGTATGAATTGAGCAAATGAACACTTGGCAATTGCGCTTTCCTGAGAGAATTTGTATGACGTTTTGGTTTTGGTGGGTTGAATTCATCCCCCTTGGATTTTTTCACCTTGACTCAACCTAATTGGTCTTGAAAGGGTTTTGCTGGCTGTCATCACTGTAATTTTTGCTTTCAAGGAAAATTAAAACAGTTGTGTAGCCATCAGTGTAATGGTAAATCTTGCTACTGCCTGTAGCGTACGTGCCTAGTGTTCACAAAGTGAGAGAGATCTGTTTTGTGGAGCACTAAATAGAAGTAATACATTCTTACATTTTATTTCCCAAATGTATTTGATGTTTCTCTATACACCTCACACTTTTTATCTTATAGAAAGGAGATACGCTAATGAAACATGACATTGCAAAGCCTTTTTTAGGAAGAAACTTTTGTGCTATTATATCACCTAAACTTGTTAAAGTAATGATAAATCCTTCACCAGGATTTTGAGCCTGTCCCAACACAGGTAAAGCTTTCAGTTCTCTGACTACTCTGTGCCAGATTGCTCTGTTTCTTGTAGCAAAGAAACTATATGTTACACACAGATACATGAATAATCAGATGGTGACAAATACCCTGTCCTGTCTTTCAGTAGTCCCATTTTTTCTACCCCGTTGTTGCTGTGGTGTTTGATTTTCATTTTATTTTTCTGCTGTGCAGGTTCCTCAGGTATTTTTGAGGAAATCAACTGGACAATGTTAGCAAGTAGCATACTGATGCAGAGGCTAACTGCACTGATTAGTTACTAGATGGCCAAGAAGGGAAGTTAAGAGACCAAGGCCAATTAAAAAGGAAAGAACAGATAGAAACAGGTCTCCCAAGGTGGTAAAAGAGAGGAAATACATATGCATGTAGTGTAGCTGATGGATGAAGCCAGATGCTTGGTTTCATATTTGAATTTTGGGTAGCAGGGTTGGGATGTTTTCAGGGCTTCTGCGCTTTTATGAAACCTGCTGGCAACATAACACTTCCTCACCTATCAAAGGGAGAGAAAGTGTTGTGGCTGCAATGCATGCAAAAGCAAAGCTGACCAGCTAGGAGTTACCTCTTCTTCCACCATAAAAAATCACATTAAACTGTCAAAGAAAAGGCTATGAGACCGTGGGGAGACTGTGCTTCAACATGGCTCTCAGCAAGGGCCCATGTGTAGTATGGCAATGCAGGGACAGTTTTGGCCCACACTTGGCAAAAAACAATTAAATATCTTCCTGAGTTATAGGAATGTAATTCCTGTGATTCACTACTCTCTCTCTATATGCAGGTACGGTGCATCAGTCAAAAAGATGACAGCTAGAAGAAAAATTATGGTAATAGCTGGTTCTAATAAAAAAAAAAATGTGGTAGTTTTCAGTTAACTCAGGCAAATGAGGCTAATTCAAGAAGGATGTTACTACTCATAAAAGTGAAATAGTTCAGAAAGAAGTTTTAAACAAACAGAAGGTGACAATTCAGAAGAGTTTGTGACTGATGTAAGGTTAAAGAGCTAATCTTGCAATTGCAGTTAGCAATCATGGTAATTGAGCTCCTGATAAGACACCAGATGGTGATTACAACTGGGAGAAAACACCCAGAGAAACTGATTACTAGAAGATTGGGATTAACTCTTAAAATAATAATAGTATTAAGAAAGAAATAAAGAAAAAAAAAAAAAGAGAGCATACCAAACAAAGGCATTTATTTACTTCAGGTTGATGCTTGGGAATGTCCAAAGTGTTTGATGCTAAAGTCATTGCAAAGAATGTAAAATTTACAGAAACAGAAAGGCATGAATTACTCAAAGTAAGAATTCAGAAACTTAGCACAAAGAGCTCCACACAATAGTCTCTTAAAATAGTACATTTCAGGTCCCATAAGCCTGGGAACGTATAAATAATTTCCCACAAATGCTTTCAACTGATCAAGTGTCACAGTCCTCCTAAAACAATGAGGTCAAACTCAGAGACCACTGATGTACATCTCACAGGTTGAACAGCAGATCTACACTCATGTATAGAAGGTGACTGGGGCTTTTTCCACATGTGTAAAATTTTAAGTCATTACATAAAGCCCAGATGAGCTGAAACAACTATAAACTATTTAATGCCTTTGTCAAAATGTGCTTGGCAAACAGCCTACTTCCCTAAAATAGGAAGGTGATTTTTTTCTGTCTGCAAGGTATGAGTTCTAAAAGTCATGAAAATTTGAAAGAGATTTAATATTTAAAGGCACAGACACTTCACCTTTGACAAAAATCTAAGGAGCTGAATTTAAACCTGCAGTGCATATAAGTCACTGGCCATTTCTTTTCTTTTAGTTCAATTTCAAAAGCAGTGTGAACTGCCAGGTCATCTTCCAAAGCTGAAGGTACCTACAGAAAAAAAACACAAAACAATATTATCATCATATTCAGATCAAAAAACCAAACTGAAATACTGGAGATGCTGACCTTCAGAAAAGAGTACCATAGAGAAAGGTGTTTTGCAGGGTCAACAAATTGAGTTCTTCGTGGCAGCAGGAGAATAACTGATGTCCTGGAGCAAAGCAGACACAGATATGTGGATGCTTGAAAAGTAGGAAAACAACTGTCCTAGACAATAATTCTCATTTCCAACTCAGCCCCTCTAAAAGATTCTAAAAGTAAAGAGTTCATAGAATCATAGAATCACAGGATGCTTTGGATTGGAAAGGACCTCAAAGGTCATCTAGTCCCAAACCTCCTGTCATGGGCAGGGACACCCTACACTAGACCAGGTTGCCCAAAGTCCCATCCAACCTGGCCTTGAACATTGCCAGGGAGGGGGCAGCCACAGCTTCTCTGGGCAACCTGTTCCAGTGCCTCACCACCCTCACAGTGAAGAATTTCTTCCTAACATCTAATCTAAATCTCCCCTCTTTTAGTTTAAACCCATTGCCCCTTGTCCTACCACTCCCTGCCCTTTTAAATAACCCCTCTCCAGCTTTCTTGTAGGCCCCATTAGGTATTGGAAGGCTGCAATTAGGTGTCTCTGGAGCCTTCTCTTCTCCAGTCTGAACAAGACCAACTCCCTCAGCCTGTCCTCGTAGGAGAGGTGCTCCAGCCCTCTGATCAGCTTTGTGCCCCTTTGTGACTTTGATTGTCAAATTGCATTTTCATTAGACCCAGTAGTGGGATACACTTAATTTGATTTTAGCTATACAAAAGTGAGTTTCTGGTCTAAGCTAGTTATTTAGGTTTCCTCTCCAGTAAGTGAAGAAAATGAGGTACTTTAAGAGGATTCATCATTTCCGTGTCATTCTAGGATAGTTATCTAAGGTAGTAGAATTAATTGCTCTCTGTTGCAATTGATCTTCATTTTATCTCCATTGACTACAGATGGAGTCTAAACATTTACCTTTGATGAGATGCTTCATTTTTAGATGGCTAAGATTAGATAGGAAACCTCCCACTTGTCATGCCTGGGAAAGTAACCTCTGATTATGTAGCACAATTTAATGGGCAGGAGTTTGAGCAGTTTTCAGTGTAGCATGAGTTCAAAGACAGCACCTTTGTCCCCTTCCCTCTACCACTTCTGTTATACTAAAGTGCGTGGAAAATCATGTCAAAATACTGGGCATTCCTTACGTAGGAAATACAGACTCAGATTCTGATCTCTGTCTCGCACCACTGAATTGCAGGATGGCACCAAAGAGCACAGGTTGGCATGTACTGGCTTGAGTCGGCTTCTGTCCTACAGGGAACTGTGAATAAGTTGACGTACTAAGAGACCAGTGCGGTCATAGCTAGGGATAGCACAGGTTAGCGGCAGCTGTAAGAGGTTGCCATTCCAGCTAGACCAAAAGGACTAGGTGAAACTTGCAATAAATAGTGCGGTAAAGTACAATGGTGCAATACAAAACAGAGATCAAGAGAAAGCAGTCAGTCTTCTTACATGAAGGGACACCTAAAACTGGAAGTTGAGCTCCCAAGAAAGGACAGAACAAGAAGAAATGGGCTTACAACCTCACAAACAGTGATGTACTGACTCAAGAGAGATTTCCAGATCCCTGTTATAGCCCTGGGTCTTTAAGAGCCTAACTGGACGGTATTAATAATCAGTTGTGTTTGAAATCCAATGTTAAAGAAAATTATTGCTTGATGTTATTTTTAATGCTAGCAGGGAAAGGGAAAAGGAGGGAACACTAACTTTCGGAGGCTCTAGAAAGACCCAGCTGCCATGTTGCACAGAAGTTTCCACCACGTTTTGCTGACCAGGATGGTCTGAGTGCGGCAGGGCTCTGCAGGTCCTTCAGCTCTGAGTAGGTGCTGAACAACACACGTAATTTACACACAGCTGTATAGGAACCTCACCTGTTGCGAACAAAACTAAAATGGGTGAATAGCTGCTGTCATAAGTTTTGTCATCCTCGGACTCTACCAGCACTCTCCCTGATGACTTTACTCATATAATAAAAGGTTAGTCTATCCTTAAGAGTCTTGTAAAGTGGAAGGACATTTTAAAAATAACTCACTCAGTAGGCAGACCTTTAGCCTCCAACATTGCTTTATTAAATCACAAAACACGATATATTCAGATAACATTAAGGTTCTGACCTTGGATGCACAAAAGTAAGGAAATTCAGACGAAAGTTTGAACCTCTGTATGTAACATCAGACTTTTGCCTACTCTTTGCACTGAGGGCTTGTGGCACCTACTGTAGCTACGAAAGATCTCCCGGTGGTTTGGTGACCCTTTCAATTTGTAGGTACAATAGATTAAGGATATGACTTTAAACTGGACATGAATTATCTTGTGCTTTAAGGTTGAATTCAGATCTTTAGCCAAGTTTGGAGACTTTTTGAGTTCAAATGTTCCTGTGTTTTAAAGGTATCAAGACAAAGTAAAGAAAGACCCCTTATCGACAGCATGCTGTGGCAGTTAATGCAGAAATACAAAGTCTTCACAACCAAACTGTATGAAGATGGAAAAAGTTTCCTCTTGCCTGAGAAACAGCAGGAGAAATTTCAGGACAGAAGAAGACATTTTCCCTTCTTACTTTAAAAAGGATTCCAAAACTGAGGTTTATTATAACATTGTGTTTTAATCAAGCTCTCCATTATTTTCTAACTAACTAAATGGAGAAACTCACAATTAGATGTTTTCCTTCCCAAAACATCATTGGAGGAGTTATGAAGGGGTTAATTCCCTAACTAATTTTTTTTTTTAAATCTAAACCACATTAATAATTATTCTCCCTCAGATAAAACTGTAATACCAAATGCTATCTCTGAGTATGCTGTTACAGGGCATTCATAATTTCTTTTACAAAATTCAGATATGCTAACAGAAACTGAAAATAATAATAATAATTAAAAAATGCTGAACACCTATTTCCCAAAATAAAAAGCAATGCAGAGCAACATAGGATAGCAAAAAATTCCCTTACACAGTCAGAGAGCTCTATGCATGGGAAAATAGTGAAGCCTTCTTTACTTCGTATGTGTATGCCCAATACCATCGTCTTCCTCACTCCCTGACTCCCTCCACCACAAGTGTCTCTGTTTCTTTTAATCCTGCCTGAGCTTCCATCATGCTGCTTTCAGCCCCCACCCATCCCCACCCTTCGCCATGGGTGTCCCATAGGCAGAGAGAGAGAGAGTGTGGGGGAGAGTGCACACATGTCCCGTGCGACCCTCATGGGCTGCTTGCTGGCCAGGGAACCCGAAGGTCCCACGGTCTCTACGTGACCCCTAGACCATGCACCCTGTGGGCCTCTGTGGTCTCTTCCTATCTGACAAATTCAACCGAAATTAAGCAAGAGGTGACAGATGGAGAGTGGGTGGATGTCTGACTGATGTACAGGAAGACAGTGATCCACTGATCTTCACTGCCTCAGAAAACCAGATGTTTAGAAAGGCTTTTGAAAAAGGAAATCATCCCCTAACATCAGCTCCACACTACTTAACACCGCATTACTTACCAAGACACATGAGTCCTTGGCAGGTTTAACCTTCCCTCTCAAAGTGCCTTTACATCTGGGGGCCTTCCATCCCTCCCAGCTCCGCAGCTACCCCACACTCACGTGTGCAATAAACTGCGTCATCCCCTCAGAGGAAGAATCAAGTGGTCCCCTCAGGGTGAGCTGGGGGAAGCTGTCCGCTGTCACAGGCTACACTAGTGAGGACATGGGGGAAACCCGAGTGACGAATTTCACCCCTTTAAAGGCCACTGCTTTAATCCCTGTTCATTTCTTAACTGATTCTGTTGTCATTAGTTCCACATAATAACTAGTTTATAATTGCATTGTTGCTTACAAATGCTAGGCAGGTGCCATAGAGTTTCTTCTAATTTTTTAACACAGGCTAATGTACTAAAGTGAAAAGAAAAAGAAAGGAAAGGAAAAAAAAAAAAGGAAAAAAGGGGGAAAAAAAACCCCAAAACTTCAGAGATCATGCAGAAAGATAAGAAAAAATAAATTGCATTTTCATCCAAGAACTTTGATAATTTCCTAATAACTACAAGAGGCAATGCTGCGGTTGTATTTGTATATTTAATTTAGACTCTTGCATGCAGGCACTTCAGGATTTCAATTTTATGCTGCGCATCATCTCAGGTCTGTCTGGGATATTCGGAAATGTGTTTCTAATTGCTTTCTTCATGCAAAAGAGATGCCATAGATTACCAACAGCAGACCTATTAATCATCAATCTAAGTGCAGCTCGTCTTCTGCATACAATATTTATAAGTGTTTATATACCTCTGGCTAATGCTAACAATCAATGACTGCTTGACAAGGCATGCTAGAAAGTTATCAGATGTCTAAATCTTTCCAGGAGATTTAATCTGTAACTGACCTTTATTCCAGATTATATTTGTGATAAAAAGATTATTTTTTTAAGGAAGTTATTTTTAAAATATTTACCTTCATGGAGAACTGAGAAACTGACTGTCTGCATAGTTCTTGTAGACCTGGAGGACTTCTTATTGCTGCCTGTCTGGTCGTTCAAATCACCATCAGCTACTTAATGAGCAAATATGATTTCTGTCTTGTCTTTGTAGTTTCAAAAGATATCACTATGAAATAGGTCTTATGTAAGCTATGAGGTGGGGGGGGTGTAAATCCAATTACTATATTAGGTTAATAATGTCTCCCCACACCCTGCGAGACCAAGTAGGAGTCTAATCAATTTGCAAATAAAGTCTATTCACATTTTACATATTTCCGGCTGTTGGGAAAAAAAACTATTTACATTCAAAAGAGTGCATTCATCAACTGCTGGTCAAACAGCATCTAAGCAGTCACTTTTTCCTTTCACAGGCAAGCTCAAAAAATTGTTGTAATTCAGCAATAAGAACTACAGAGTCCTCTTTCATTTCTGTTGAGCTCTTATGTTCAGAAACAGAGCCGGTCAAACGATTTATTTCATTTACTTATTTATTTATTTTGCAAATAAACTATGTGATGATATTCATCCTTTTTTTTTTTCTCTCTGCTTGCAAATCATTTGTGAACCAATCCAAACACTGTGACTGTATATCTTATTTACAAGCATTTCCACAAACTTATTCCAGTCTGAAACATTTGCAACCTCTTCGCTTCTGAATATGTGTTATTTAGTCTTCTTGGTGTGTGACAGATACTTGAGGACAAACACTGAATCCGTCCAGAAGAAATTTAGGAATTCCCTAGCCATTTCTATAAAACAAACCTGGGTGGGTGTGTGGGTGTCCTAGTTTCAGTAGGGATTTTTTTTTTCCCAATTATCCACAAAATACGCTACACTTGACCTCACCTCTTCTTTTTCCTTTCTAGAAGTTGTTCCTCTTGCCATTGCTTTTAAGAAGCAGCATTAAGACCGTTACTTGCCAGGCCCCTGCCGTTGGGCCGGACTCCCGTGTCACTGAAGCACAGGGCTCTGTGCATGGCACGGTCACGGCATTGCTCCAGAGAGCGTTCGAGCTCGTGTTTGCCCGTTTATCTGCAGCCCCTGGCCAGAAATATAAACACAAGCTTACATCTGTGAAGCTGGCAATGGACACCTGTGTACATCTCATGAAAAAAAGAAGGGAAATACTTCTGGAGGTCACCAGGCCACAGACGATACCTTTGAAACACTGGATGATAGGATAAGTTTCTGTATTGAATGCTAAAATTGCGTGTTAATGGCATTTGCTGCTCGATTCGGCCTAAACTCTGCTGACTTTCTGCTTCAAGAAGACTGGGATTTGGCCTTTTTTTTCCTTCTTCCTCAGGTCTACCTCAGAAGAAATTCGTAGAAACTTCACTGAATTGATCCTCTATGTCTTCTACCATCTAGTGACAACAAAATTGTAATTACATGAAAAGTGGCTAATATTCAACAGCAAGCTGTGCGTCAGTGCATTTCCCTTCGATTCTGAGGTAACTCATGGCAGTGGTAGGTAAAATGATTTTTCAAGCATAAGCAGAAATGCCCCTGAGGAAGAAATATGCCATATAATCCTGAGAGGAAATACAACACATTTTATTGAGGACACCGTCCCTCTACTCAGCGCAGACACAAAGGTCCTTCTCAAAGGCAATGTAACCAATGTTTTTAAACATTCTGCTCCCTCACATCCAAATCTGAAGTGATTTACAAGAATTCAGTCTTAGCATTGAAGAATTGATGCCTGAAAAGCAGCGATATGTTTCTCCACAGGAGTATGCATTTGCGTGCCCCGGGGGGGATGTACATCCAAGCCCAGGCGCATCCCTCCGATAGCCCCAAAAGTATCACCAAGCTGTTCAGGCTGATGTGCCACAGGCTCCACAAGTTAAACAGCTAAGAAAGATGCTCTGTGTGCACCAACACGCACAGAGCAGACAGCTGCGCTTTTAAGCTCCTAATTAAACACAATATTAAGCACGTACTTGGCTTTAAACTTGTAAGCGCTGAAATGAACAGGATTACTCATCTGCTTAAAGGAAAGCGACCGCTGGGGGAACCCAGCACTGTCCCCAGGGCAGTCTCTTGCCAGCCCACCACTGCTCCTCCAGCTGTGCCGGAGCGCTGGGAGCCCCACGTTAGTCCCCGCAGCAAAGCCCAGGCTGCAGGAAATGTCGTCTCAGTGTGTCATCCCCCGTGACCACGAGTGCTTCACACTTCACGTGCCAGGGACGTATTTAACAGCTTGCTTACCTTGATTCCCGCCTGAGCACACATGACCTTTCTTTTGGGCTGTAGCGTGAAGTCCTCACGCTTCACAGGGAGCATTTCATCACAGCCTCGCTCCCTCTCGGCATTAAAGCTGTCGACAGGCCGACTGGACAAAGACTGAAAAACTGACACCCCTAACCTACTACACAGAGCAATGTGTTGCTCCTGTGGTGAACACCACGAATTTAGCAACACATATAGTACACATATGGGAATGCATGTTGAATACCATCAGATTTAGTTCATACTTTGGAGGAAAGGGAAAGTAATACCTAAAAAAAAATAATCAAAAACCAACTAAAAACATACACTTTCCCCCCCAAACCCCCCATCAACCTTGTCGTAATGTGTTTCCAATGGGCATTAAAATATCAAAGCATCATTCTTTTATTGAGTGGTTTTCATATAACACTCCCTTAGGAACATGTGTTCAGCCGTTCTTGCTGAAGGGAGGACCTTCCAGCAAGGCTAGTATCTTGCCCCCAGTTCTTGTAAATGTATTCCTTGTAAACTAGCTTAATTTGTTTCAGCTTCAGCATCTCCCATTGTATGCACCAGCAAAATCTGTGCATACACAGATTGAACTAAACAACAAGAGCCTTTTCCATCAAGATACTCTTTTTTCAGTATGTATACATTTGTTCAGCTTTGTTGCCAGGCACCTATCCACTCTAATGGAATACAATTATGCCCAGAACATTATTCTTGTAATATTTCAGAAGTACCATTTAGCACAAACCCGCTACCTTTTCCCCACATGCACGCTATTTACAATTTCATCAGACCATTTCAATGCTTGCTTCAGATTTCATCTCTAGAATTAGAAAGACAGAATATTAATCACTAAACTATTTTTGCTTGAACACAATCTAACATGTTTTACCAAAAAAAATTATGGAATTTACTAATGCTCCTTGAGCAATTAGATCCATTAGGTATGCAGCTTCCTTAAAGGCAGTAGCTAACCTAATAGGATGGCCATATACAATATTTTATTCAGATGACATTTTGGATTTTAGTGCAGATAGTGTTTATGAGAAGAAGCCATTGCTTAGTGAATCATTTAAAATGGTCCAAACAGACTATTTATCATCTCCAGAAGTCTCTAACTGGCTGTTTATGTTTCACTTAGACCTAAGTAAGGTGACTGCTTTCTGGCCGCTGAGCCATTTTTAACATACCCTTCAATAATACTTTCTCAAAAGCTATTACCGACCCGTGTGCACACAGAAAGATTGCCATCAGTGTGTCAGCAAACATCCGAACGTAAACATACTTCGAGAGAGAGATGTGCTAGAATTATGTCGAGGGATACGACAATGTTGGTTCAGGAAGACTGCCCTTTTTTGAGACTACTATCCATAAATTTTATGGGAGCTATGGGCAGGGAGTACTCAGAGTGAAAACCAGGCTCTTTTAATTTAGTCTGTCTGTTCTGAGGTAGTCATTGAGCTACTGGTGAAGTGCTTTTTCAATTAATTTTGAAGGCAAGGTAGGATTGATACTAGCCCCGAGTTTCCCAGATGCACTGTAGAGTCCTTATTAAATCAAAGATGTGACCTCGTCAATCTCAAGCCTGCTGAAAAAGAGCTTGTGCAGAGAGGTAAGTCACCTAGCTGTGCCAAAGGGGCTGTACGGGACAGAGGTTCTGCCTAATGTGCTAAGATGACCCAAAAGAGAAAGGGAGGAAGGAGGAAATCTTGTGCTTTGTGGGTTAGAGAAGAAGAAAAGAGACCTTGTGTATCTAAGACTAAAAATCGGAAGCTCCAATTTCCAGAAGATGCTTAAGTCTATTTGGATCTTTAGAACACTGGGTAAAACACTACAGTACACAAAGTATAAATGCCAAAAGAATGATTTAATGTGAAATGGTACATTCCCGGCTATATTTGAGGCATTTACATTAGCTGATATAAGGAATGACACCCTCGCTGATACTCCTAGATATTTTTGTATAATTCAGTGGTACCACATTAGCTGGTACCCACCAAAGATGTGTCGTCAAAGATCAGCTTTCAAAAAAGTTTCAGTTGCTAGCATTTTTCTAAAACCCTAAAATTCTTGAAACGCTGGGTTTTAAAGGAAAACTGATACTGAATATTAAGTTTCTACTGTTCAGTTTGTCTACTGTGCTGGAGTATATGACCAAGCATGCAGAGCTCTCCAAAGCCAGTTCTCTGTATTTCCTTTGCTCCCTAGGCATAGTCTCATGGTCAGAATTGTTTCCTCAAAGATGCCAGAAGGCAAGTGCAATGAGCAGCCAAGAACGTTGCTACCTGACTGACCAAAATTCATAATCACTGCAGGCTTCTTCCTCAGAGATCTGCAAGTCAAAACGGCAGCACAGCTAGATAAGCTGTGATAACAACCGCTCCCCAACACTGCCTCAGAGTTAGCCCCGCTCTAATTTCTGCCAAAACACAACACCAGCCTATGACACTTATCCTCAGCTGATGTCAAGCAGCACAGTGGCACAAGGTTACACAGTAAAAAACTTGAATTTGCAACTTGCACTCTTGCAGTGTTATTAACGTTGAGTCAAACCCAGGGTCTTTGGCACCAAAAAGCATACATTTCCACTTTGAAAGTTCAGAATAATCTTCTTTTAGCTGTAACTGGGCAATAGACTCTTCCTGTCAGTGAATCAGCTGTTGGAGGAAGACTTCATTTCATGTACAAGATGCTGCATTTACATTTTGACCCTTTTTAAACATGGCTGAGGGGGAGTGACAAGTCAGTCAGAAAGCCTAACATTTTGGCAGAGTTCATTCCAGACTTCTAATAGAAAGAAAAATAATAGTCTAGATTTAAATATAATAGCTTATTCTTGTTCTTTATTTATGACCATCATTTAATTAGCAGTTCTTTGCCTCCGCTGCACTCCCCACTTCTGAAATATTCCAGCTATACTGCACGGTTCAAAGACGATGTATACCCTCCAGAGAAAAGCTCAATGGGCACTGGGCTTTCTGCTCAGAGTGCACTTGACGATAGTTTTAGCTGAGCTCATGAAAGCAGCCTTGCATTACTTTCCTAATGTTTGCCCTTCCTGCACTCTTGTTCACATCGCAGAGGTCTCTGGGCTGAAAACTGGATTTGGATTTTGGCGAAACCAGAAGATGTGACCCTGAGGTGCACCTGGCATAGTCTAGCTATGAATGGGCGTTGGGTCAACGGGCAGCGTGGAGTTAGCCTGAGGTTAAAGCCACTGACAGGTACATAGTGCAGACTTTGGGTACCCAGTCTGTCTGACTCTACTGAAAGACTCAATTCCTCCTGATGCATCCCACCACTCTCTGATGCAGAGATACTTTTGTGTGTCTCTTTTTCCATACTTTGAAGAAAGAAGAAAATTTGATTCACAGAATCACAGAATGGTAGGGGTTGGAAGGGACTTCTAGAGATCATCTAGCCCAACCCCCCTGCTAGAGCAGGATCACCTAGAGCAGACTACACAGGATCACATCCAGGCGAGGTTTGAATATCTCCAGAGAAGGAGACTCCACAGCCTCTCTGGGCAGCCTGTCCCAGTGCTCTGTCACCCTCAGCGTAAAAGAAGTTTTTCCTCATATTGAGATGGAACTTCCTGTGTTCCAGTTTGTGCCCATTGCCCCTTGTCCTGTCACTGGGCACCTCTGAGAAGAGTCTGGCCACTTCCTCTTGACATATACCCTTTAGATATTTACAAGCATTGATCAGATCCCCTCTCAGTCTTTTTTCTCCAGGCTAAACAGACCCAGCTCTCTCGGCCCTTCCTCATACAAGAGATGCTCCAGCCCCCTAATGATCTTGACAGCCCTCCACTGGACTCTCTCCAGTAGTTCCCTGTCTTTCTTGAACTGGGGAGCCCAGAACTGGACACAGTACACCAGCTGTGACCTCACCAGGGCAGAGTAGAGGGGGAGGATAACTCCCCCTGACCTGCTGGCCATGCTCTTCTTGATGTGCCCCAGGATACCATTGGCCTTCTTGGCCATGAGGGCACACTGCTGGCTTCCCAGCAGGTCAGCCCCTACCCTGTACTGGTGCCTGGGGTTGTTCTTCCCTAGGTGCAGGACCCTACACTTGTCATTATTGAATTTCAGAAGGTTCCTCTCTGCCCAGCTCTCCAGCCTGTCAAGATCTTGCTGAATGGCAGCGCAGCCTTCTGGTGTGTCGGCCACTCATCCCAGCTTGGTGTCATCAGCAAATTTGCTGAGGGTACACTCTGTCCCCTCATCCAGATCACTGATGACTATACTGACTATACTTGGTCAGACCAAGCACTGACCCTGGGGGCACACTGCTAGCTACAGGCCTCCAACTAGACTCTGCACCGCTTATCATAACCCTCTGGGCTCTGTCATTTAGCCAGTTCTCTACCCACCTCACTGTCCACTCCTCCAACCCACACTTCCTAAGTTTACTAATGAGGATGTTATGAGGGACAGCATCAAAAGCCTCGCTGAAGTCAAGGTATGCAACATCCACTGCTCTCCCTTCATTCACCGAGCCAGTCATGTTACCATAGAAGGCAATCAGGTTGGTCAGGTATGATTTCCCCTTAGTGACTCCTGGGAGGCAGCCTTAGCAGTAAAGACCAAAGCAAAGGCGGCATTCAGTAACTCTGCCTTCTCTGTATCGCTCATCACCAAGGCACCATGATCATCAAGGGGCAACTAATTTTATGGATTAAAGTAGAGGTGGAAAGTCATAAAATCCTGGAAACCCACCTTCAAATTCTGAGGACTTGAGCAAAGCTTTGTGTCACAGATCTGGCTGAGCTCTCCCTGATGGAGAGAGTACCATGGTTGGACTAGATGATCTTTGAGGTCTCTTCCAACCTTAATGATTCTACGATGCTATGATTCTATGGCAGTGAACCCTATGGTTTCATCAGGGGAAAGAGTATTATTCACTGTGTGTGCCCCCCTCCCTTCCTCTGACCCAGTGCTAACCTACAAAGTACTTCTTTCCCAGATCTATGGCTGTATGGATATTCTGAACTAGGATTTTATTCTTCAAAAGTACATCAGAGGTGTAGTGCAGAGAGAATTTGAAAGAAGTGCCAAGGGGCTGTAAAAAGACCACTGCAGCATCTGTGCTTCACACAAGACCACTGGGAAACTCATCAACATTTCTCTGTAGCTTAATTTTCTTTTTGGGGTACACACAACTGTATTCCTGCCTGCCACATTACCACCACAAAACGTAGTTATTTCCATCTTGTCCCTGCTGTAAAAGGAGAAGTCCCCAGAATGACATAATTCCTATCTTTTTTAAATCGTCTTCCAGCATGTTCCTCAAAGACATACTGATTGGGAACCCTGGGAGCACAGATCCCTACTAGGAGTCCTTATTATTCATCAATATTCTCAGGGATCTATTAACTAATTTCTCAAAGCAGTAGGAAGAAAAATGGGAAGCCTGTTTCCCAGGAACAAATGGAGAAAATCTATCTTACTGGCAGACTTATACACAAACACACACACCACTTTCTGCAGTCTAATTCAACACAGACATAGAAGACAATTGGACCAACAGTGAAATTAAGAATGCTGCATTCAAACCAATCTATCGCATAACCCCTATATGCATAAGAGAACCTCCAATTTCAAAGGTAAATCATAAGTTGCATACATACAAATCTTCATTTCATCACATCTTCTAAGGCAGATAAACCGAATGCCATATCAATCACCATGCTCTGATCTTCTAAGCCTTTCATCGTTTTAACACAGCACTGAAGTAATGGTGCCAAGTACTGCAGCTTACAATATAGTGAAGCTGGGTAGTTTGGAGTTGTGTTTGTAAAATACTCATCTCATTTATATAAAAGTTTTGATCTTAAATTACAAGGTGTTCTGCTTACTTTTTATTAAAAATGTTGGGGATGTTTTGTAACTACAAAGAGGTAAGGAAAGTTTCTTAAGTGCTTTCTTTAAAGAGAGATACTGTATGTAACCCACAAATACTCTTATGAATGCAAATCCCTGAATTTGAAGTGCTTGGTACTTTGCAGACTGTGTTAGCCGAGGCACTGAATAAAGTACAGAAAGGCATTCAGTTCTAGGTCACAACCTGCAAGACGGAGCCAGGCCACTTTGTTGTGTGTTTCTGATGGCAAAGGCAGGATTCAGCCACCAGCTGAGCTGGAAGCGCTCCTCTTTCCCAGTTCTCCTTGCAAGTTTTCCATACTCTGAGGCTTCTGAGATAACTGACTTTAAAAAGACAAATATCCACAATGATTGTATTCCGGAGAGGAGTGTGTTGTCTCTTGCCTCTGCGCTCTCAGCACGTTAGGCTGCCAATGAAGCCTGGAGGGGGCTGAGTGACTGCTGCAAGCTCCCGTCTAGGCAGGAGCACACAACTCAGCAGGACGTTCCACTGAAAGCCACCTTCTTCCCGAAAAAGCAGATGTTGACTCGTTCCATGGGAGAGTAGTACAATGTCCCTTACTGTCTTGCTCAATTTAGTACATTTGTATTCCTCGGTTTCTTACTCACTGGGGATGTCTTAGCTGGTATTTAATGTTTTGGGTTATTTAAATTGGATCCAAATCTTATTTATCCAGGTCTATTAGAATTCCCATTCTGTTTTTACACTTACTCTGAGTTACAGCTTCAAAGGTATCCTTCTCCCTCCTTGTTTAGTTCAGTCTGTTTTTCTTTTCCTTAAAGAAGGCTCCATCTCTTCCCAAGACCAAATACTTCCGATCTCTTCTTTTCTTTCTTTTTTTTTTTTTAAATAAACACTGGAGTACAAATGTGATTCCTAACCCCAACATCTTGCAGTCTAATTGCATCAGCGTGTCCAGTCTCTCTGTTTCCCTCCCAGCACCACCTTTTTCAGAAACAACGCCTCTCTGCACAAAGCTGCAATCTCCATAGGACCCGATGGCGTGCTGTCTCATGATATCGCGCCAGCCCTCTGCAACCATATACACAGACATTTTTAATGGACAAACTGGAAAAGGCCAGTAGTGAAGTCAGACAAAACTAAGAGACAAAATGTCTTGTTGTCTTGAAAAGGGCTTGCATGGCATAGTTGTATCTTTTCTTACTTGGCCACATAATGGTAGATTTCCCCCTTGGGTAAAAACAACTTGGAAGGAAATGGAAAATAACCTATAATTTCATTGTCCCTGCAAACATTTTGCATTACCCAAAACACACAAAGCTAATGGAGTTTATAAGGTGAGCGACTTACTAAGAGGGAGGGCTTGTAAGAAGTTAATGAGGATTTCAATCAAATAAATAACTGCCTTTATACATATTCTCAACCAAAGTCACTCAAAGATATTTTGTTTGAATAAACACACTTCTAGCCTTTCTTATGTGTGCATATTTATGTATCTGTGTGTATATATATATATTTTTATTTTTTTTTCTTAGTGAGAGGGATAGCCCATGCAGGCCGAAAAGCAGGGTAAGGAGTAGCCAAGTACTCTCCAATAGCAGCAAGAGAAGAAACTATTTAGCTATTTATTTGCCTCACACTCCTGCAGCTTCCACAGCTCCTGGACTGAAGACATTAGGGAGTACATCCCTGAATGTTTCCATTAGCATCAGTTTATGGACCTAACTAAACATCCATGAATTTGTGCATTTCCCTTCTGAGTCTGCTGATGCAATCTGCCAGCTTCTTATTGCAAGAGATTCAGAAATTAATTCTCTGTGGTGTAAAAAATATTTGATTATAACTATTTTAAACCATTTTCTGCTAGTTTTAATGCATACTCGTTGTTCTAGTCTTGCACTAGACAAGGGCTGGTCTAGGTTGGCAGTCAAGAGACCTAGACCTCAGACTAGAGGCCCTAGGTGTTGTCCTGATTTTGCATTACCTTATCCATCAATTCACAATGCCGTAAACAACCATCATATTCCCCTCAGCCCTCACTCCAGCCTGAGAAATCCCAGCCTTTTTAGTTTCTCTTAATAAGCCCATTTCTTCACCCTCTTAGCTGGTTGCTCTTCCCGGTATCTTTTCTATATCCATTATGCCCTTCTTAAATTGTGGAGACCTCAATCACACAAAGTACCCAAAAGATGCATCAAGGTCTACATAAGAGCAAAACAGTGCTCTCTTGTTTGCTCTCAGTATATTCTTAATGACGCCAAACATTGTGGTGAATTTTTGCCTGCCACTACATTCAAGCAATCATTTTAGAGGACTGTCAAACACAATTCCAAGATCTCTTTCATGACTTGTAACTGCCAGTTAAATGCTCAGCATTGCCTAAGCACAATTTAGATTATTTCCCTCTAACTACATTACATTTATCTACAGTGAGGCCCATATGCTACTTTTTTTACCCACTAAGTTATTTGGGAAACACTTTCTGGAGTCTCTTACCATTAGCACAGTATTTGAATAACAAAAAAACCCCTGCCATAGTATCATCTTCAGACTCAGAGATGTCACTGCTCAATCTCCTGTCAGTCAGCTGAGGCATGACCAGCCTGATTTGCCTTCCCTATTCTTTGCAATTTTGCCAGTTCTTTTGGTGATACACTAGCGGTTGAATTTATCCCATACCGGTGATATTGTCTCCAGGTTCTAGTTTAAATATTCTTCTATGCTGTTAATTAACAGTGCCAGCAGCCCAGAAACATCCCCTGCTGAAGGGCATCCTCCCAGTGCCATGGATGAAAGTTTACATTGGTTCAGCTTCCACCCTGGTTGGAGTGACCTGGTTTTGATTGAGGTGGAGCTAATTTTCTTTCTAATAATCAGTGCAGTTCTGTGTTTGAATTTAGAAAAACGTTGATAACACACTGATGCTTTCAGTTGTTGCTGGGCAGTTGCAGTGCCTACACTACCTCAAGGACCTTTCAGGTTCCCACACCCTGCCAGGCGCACCAGGAGCTGGGAGAGCACAGCCAGGGCAGCTGGCCCAGGCTGGCCAAGGGAAGTTCCCTGCCATAGGGCGTCATGCTCCGGGTGTAACTGGGGAAGCGAGCTGGGAGGCAGGATCACTGCTAAGAAACAGACTGGGCATCTGGTTTTAGGGATTTTTCCGTGCATGTGGTAAGCAATTGTATTTGTGCATCACATGTTTTATTGTTATTCTTTTCCTTTGTTATCCCATTAAACTGTCTTTATCGCAACCCATGAGGTTTTTTTTTCCATTCTCCTTCCCATCCCCTTGAGGGCGGAGGGAGGGGTGAGCAAGTGGCTGTGTGATTCTTAGCTACCAACTGGGGTTAAACCACAACAGGCAGTCAGGTAATTCCCCTTATTAAGATAATTAACAACAAGATGAGACCTGGCCTACCTGAGGTGTATCAGTCTCACTTACTTTCCAGGGACCATTTCCACTTCCCCCCCCCCCCCCC